>SJYD01056411.1:10540-23049 GCA_006408635.1 Nanger granti | reverse complement strand
TTTCTCTGGTGTTGTGGGCAGTGTGGGGTCAGTTCCAAGGCCGTTCCCTTTGTTTAACTTTTTCAGTTTGCTGGTCTCTTCAGTGTCAGATTTTTGTCCTGACACAGGGGAGGTGGTGGTGTACACTTTTTTTTTTTTTTTTGCTCACTGTTCATTCACGCTGTAGGGAGGGAGGGATGCTGCAAGCAAATAACACTGTTGTGTGCACCCAGTGTCTAAGTTCCACTGGGCCTGCCCCTGCTCATGGCACACAAATGGCTCAGGCTCTACATTGCTCTGCTGGGAATTGTCTGAGGCCGGCCCAAGGCTGCATGCACCTCCCTGTTCTAAGCCGCTCAGGTTCGGTGCTCAGGTAGCTTTCAGAGGTACAGATTCAGTTGGGACTGGGTTTTGTGCCCTTCCCATGTCCGAGTAGCTCAGGTGTTTGGTCAGTGCGACTTGTCTCCTTTGCCATATCTGCTGCTCAGTTTTCTGGGTGTACCACTGGCACCACATGTGAGGCTGATGGTGACTGTCTAGAACCCCCAGAAGTCTTAGCAAAGAAGCCTGCTTGCAGTTTGGAAGGTAAAGTCTCTCCGGGGCTACAATTGCCCCCTTCCAGCCCTTACTGCTCTGGCTGCCTATCACCAGCGGGGGATGGTCTGCAGCCGGCTAGTTCTTTGCCACTCTTTGTTCTGTGCATGGTCCTGGTGGTGTCTTATGTTCAAGCTTTTTGCATGGTAGCTATCCCACAGTCTGGTTTACTAATCCAAATTAGTTCGTTCTGATTATGCTTAGAACATTCCTGTCCGATTCTTAACAGCGCTGCAGCCTATGCCTCCCACGCCTCCCTGCCCTGCCGTGACTTGCTAGTGGTGGATGCAAACATTTGCACTGCTTTTCCGCTGGGGGAGTTACTGTTGGGCTTGTAATCTGTTGGTTACAATTATTTATTTATTTTTCCTTCTTATTATGTTGTCCTATGAGTTTCCAAGGCTTGCCACAGACTCGGCAGGGAGAATGTTTTTAAAAAGCCTCTTGATGAAAGTGAAAGAGGAGAGTGAAAAAGTTGGCTTAGAGCTCAACATTCAGAAAACGAGGATCATGGCTTACAGTCCAATCACTTTATGGGAAACAAATGAGGAAACACTGTCAGATTTTATTTCTTTTTGGGTCTCCAAAATCACTGAAGATGGTGACTGCAGCCATGAAATTAGAAGACGCTTACTCCTTGGAAAGAAAGTTATGATAAACCTAGATAGTATATTCAAAAGCAGAGACATTACTTTGCCGAATTTTATTTTCTTTCATCACTTTAAGTATGTCTTGCCATTCCCTCCTGGCCTGAAGCATTTCTATTGAAAGATCTGCAGTTACCCTTATGGGAATCCCCTTGGGTGTTATTTGTTGTTTTTCCCTTGCTGCTTTTAATATTTGTTCTTTGTGTTTGGTCTTTGTTAATTTTATTAATATGTGTCTTGTGGTTTTTCGCCTTGGGTTTATCCTGTTTGGAATTCTTTGGGTTTTTTGGACTTGGGTGATTATTTCCCTCCCCATTTTAGGGAAGTTTTCAACTATTATCTCCTCAAGTATTTTCTCATGGTCTTTCTTTTTGTCTTCTTCTTCTGGGACTCCTATAATTCGAATGTTGGAGCATTTCATATTGTCCTGGAGGTCTCTGAGATTGTCCTCATTTCTTTTAATTCATTTTTCTTTTTTCCTCTGATTCATTTATTTCTACCATTCTATCTTCTATTTCACTAATCCTATCTTCTGCCTCTGATATTCTACTATTTGTTGCCTCCAGAGTGTTTCTGATCTCATTTATTGCCTTATTCATTATATATTGACTCTTTTTTAATTTCTTCTAGGTCCTTGTTAAACCTCTCTTGCATCTTCTCAATCCTTGTCTCCAGGCTATTTATCTGTGATTCCATTTTGATTTCAAGATTTTGGATCATTTTCGCTATCATTATTCAGAATTCTTTCTCAGGTAGATTCCCTATCTCTTCCTCTTTTGTTTGGTTTGGTGGGCTTTTCTCCTGTTCCTTTACCTGCTGGGTATTCCTCTGTCTCTTCATCTTGGTTATATTGCTGCATTTGGGGTCGCCTTTCTGTATTCTGGAATTTGTGGAGTTCTCTTTTATTATGGAGTTTCCTTGCTGTGGGTGGGGTTGTATCAGTCAGTGACTTGTCAAGGTTTCTTGGTTAGTGAAGGTTGTATCGGAGTTCTGGTGGGTATAGCTAGATTTCTTCTCTCTGGAGTGCAATGAAGTGTCCAGTAATGAGTTATGAGACATCTATGGTTTTGGAGTAACTTGAGCTGTGTGTATATTGAAGCTCAGGAGTGTGTTCCTATGTTGCTGGAGAATTTGCATGGTATGTCTTGCTCTGGAACTTGTTGGCCCTTGGGTGGTGCTTCGTTTCAGTGTAGGTATGGAGGCACTTGATGAGCTCCTATTGATTAATGTTCCCTGGATTCAAGAGTTCTCTGATATTCTCAGGATTTTGACTTAAGCCTCCTGCTTCTGGTTTTCAGTTTTATTTTTACAGTAGCCTCAAGAATTCTCCATCTATACAGCACCAATGATAAAACATCCAGGTTAAAGATGAAAAGTTCCCCCACATTGAAGGACACCCAGAGAGGTTCACTGAGTTACATGGAGAAGAGAAGAGGGAGAGGGTAGTTAGAGGTGACTGGAATGAGATGAGGTGGGATCAAAAGAGGAGAGAGCAAGCTAGCCAGTAATCACTTCCTTATGTGTGCTCCACAGTCTGGACTGCTCAGAGATGTTCACAGAGTTATACAGGGAAGAGGAGTGGGGGGAAGTAGACAGAGGGGGCCAGGAGGATAAAAGAGAGAAATGAAAAGGAGAGAGACAGATCCAGCCAGTAACCAGTTCCCTAAGTGTTCTCCATCGTCTGGAACACTCAGAGATTCACAGAGTTGAATAGAGAAGAGAAGGTGGAGGGAGGAGACAGAGACAACCTGGTGGAGAAAAAGGAGAGGATGGCTCAGAGGTTAAAGCATCTGCCTCCAATTCTGGAGACCTGGGTTCGATCCCTGGGTCAGGAAGATCCCCTGGAGAAGGAAATGGCAATCCACTCCGTATTCTTGCCTGGAGAATCCCATGGACGGAGAATCCTAGTAGGTTACAGTCCACAGGGTCGCAAAGAGTCGGACAAGACTGATCGACTTCACCTTCACCTTCAAAGGAGGAGAGTGGTCAAGCCAGTAATCTCACTCTCAGGTAAACTTGGGTACTGAAGATTGGGTTTTTAAATGTACAAAATTGACTACAAATACCAAAAAGCAAAGATTAACAATCTAGAGTAGAGGTTGGCTTTTCAAAAATACAATATTAACGAAAAGAAGAACAAAAAGAAAAAAAAAAGCCATGAGAATTATTAAAAAAAAAAAACAACAACCACACAAAAAAAATATATGGTGTTTGTTTTAAAAATAGGATCTATTTTTTGAAAAGTGATAGTAGGTTATGAAAATTAAGATTAAAGGAGAAATAGAGGACTTAAAAATTTTTAAGTTAAAAATAAAGAAAAAAAAGAAAAGAAAAAACAATCAAACAACAACAACAACAAAAGATAATGGTCATAAATATAGTAAAGATATTTCTGGGACTTTCTCTGATGTTGTGGGCAGTGTGGGGTCACTTCCAAGGCGGTTCCCTCTGTTTAGCCTCTTCTGTTTGCTGGTCTCTTCAGTGCCTGATTTCTGCCTTGACACAAGGGGGGCGGTGGTGGACTGTTTTTTTTGTTTTTTTTGTTTTTTTTTTAAGGCTCACTTGTTCAGTCGTGCTGTGGGGAGGGAGGGATGCTGCAAACAAATAAAACTGGCATGTGCTCACAGTGTCTCAGCCACTCTGGGCATGCCCCTGCACATGGGGCACACTGTTCAGGTTCTACATTGCTTTGCGGGGAACCATCTGAGGCCGGCCCTAGCCTGCATGCACCTCCCCAGTCTAAGCCGCTCAGGCTCGGCTCTCAGGTAGGCCTCAGAGGCACAGATTCGGTTGGGCCTGCATTTTGTGCCCTTCCCAGGACTGAGTAGCTCAGGTGTTTGGCGAGCGCAGTCACTGCAACTTATCACCTTTTCCTGCTGCTCAGTTTTCTGGGTGTACCGCTGGCGCCCCTTGTCAGGCAGATGGTGACTGTCCAGAACCCCAAGAAGTCTTCGTTAGTAAAGAAGCCTGCTTGCAGTTTGGTAGGTAAAGTCTCTCTGGGGCTGCGATTGCCCCCTTCCAGCCCTTAGGGCTCTGGCTGCCTGTCACCTGCGGGGGATGGTCTGCAGCTGGCTATTTCTGTTCCATCCTTTGTTCTGTGCACGGTCCTGGTGGTGTCTTATGTTAGAGCTTTCCACGTGGTAGCTATCCCACAGTCTGGTATGCTATCCCAAGTTAGTTCACTCTGGTTACACTAGCAGCATCCGGCTCAATTCTGAAAAAGCACTGCAGTCCGTGCCTCCCTGCCCAGCCCCAGCTTGCTAGTGGTGGATGCAGGCGTCTGCGCTGCTTCTCTGCTGGGGGAGTTACCACTGGGCTCGTAACTTGTTAGTTTTAATTATTTATTTATTTTTCTTCCCTGTTATGTTGCCCTCTGTGCTTCCAAGGCTTGCCACAGACTCGGCAGTGATGAGGATGTAGAAAGAGCTGGCCTGGAGGAAAAACGAGGGAAATGAAAAGGAGAGAGACAGATCCAGCCAGTAACCAGTTTCTTAAGTGTTCTCCCCTGTCTGGAACACGCAGAGATACACAGAGTTTGGTAGAGAAGAGGGAGAGAAGAGACAGAGGCCACCTAGTGGAGAAAAAGGAGAGTCCAAAGGAGGAGAAAGTGGTCAAGCCAGTAATCTCACTCTCAGATTAAACTGGGTAGTGAAATTTGGGTTTTTAAATGTACAAAATTGATGNACCAGTTTCTTAAGTGTTCTCCCCTGTCTGGAACACGCAGAGATACACAGAGTTTGGTAGAGAAGAGGGAGAGAAGAGACAGAGGCCACCTAGTGGAGAAAAAGGAGAGTCCAAAGGAGGAGAAAGTGGTCAAGCCAGTAATCTCACTCTCAGATTAAACTGGGTAGTGAAATTTGGGTTTTTAAATGTACAAAATTGATGACAAAAACCAAAGAGCAAAGATTAAAAATCTAGAGTAGAGATTAGATTTTCAAAAATATAATATTAAAGGAAAAAAGAAGAAGAAAGGAAAAAAAAAAGCCACAAGAATTATTTAAAAACAACAACAACAACCACACAAAGTCTATATATGGTGTTTGCTTTAAAAATAGGGTTTTTTTGAAAAGTAATATTAGGTTATAGAAATAAAAATTAAAGGAGAAATAGAGGACTTAAAAATTTTAAAAAGTTAGAAAAAAAAAAGAAAAAGCAACCACACATCAACATCAGCAAAAAAAAAACAACAAACAAAAACAAAAAAGAAAAAAAGATTGTAAAAATAGTAAAGATATATCTGACCGTTTCTCTGGTGTTGTGGGCAGTGTGGGGTCAGTTCCAAGGCTGTTCCTTTTGTTTAACTTCTTCTGTTTGCTTGTCTCTTCAGTGTCAGATTTCTGTCCTGACACAGGGGAGGTGGTAGTGTACACTTTTTTTTTTTTTTTGGCTCACTTGTTCATTCACGCTGTAGGGAGGGAGGGATGCTGGAAGCAAATAACACTGTTGTGTGCACCCAGTGTCTAAGCCCTGCTGGGCCTGCCCCTGCTCATGGCACACAAATGGCTCAGGCTCTACATTGCTCTGCTGGGAACCATCTGAGGCCGGCCCAAGGCTGCATGCACCTCCCTGGTCTAAGCCGCTCAGGTTCGGCACTCAGGTAGCCTTCAGAGGTACAGATTTGGTTCGGACTGCGTTTTGTGCCCTTCCCAGGTCCGAGTAGCTCAGGTGTTCGGTCGGTGCGACTTGTCTCCCATATCTGCTGCTCAGTTTTCTGGGTGTACCACTGGCACCACTTGTGAGGCTGATGGTGACTGTCCAGAATCCCCAGAAGTCTTAGCAAAGAAGCCTGCTTGCAGTTTGGAAGGTAAAGTCTCTCTGGGGCTACGATTGCCCCCTTCCAGCCCTTACTGCTCTGGCTGCCTATCACCAGCGGGGGATGGCCTGCAGCCGGCTAGTTCTTTGCCACCCGTTGTTCTGTGCGCAGTCCTGGTGGTGTCTTATGTTCAAGCTTTTTGCGTGGTAGCTATCCCACAGTCTGGTTTACTAGTCCAAATTAGTTCGTTCTGATTATGCTTAGAGCATTCCTGTCCGATTCTTAACAGTGCTGCAGCCTATGCCTCCCGTGCCTCCCTGCCCTGCCCCGACTTGCTAGTGGTCGATGCAGACATTTGCACTGCTTTTCTGCTGGGGGAGTTACTGTTGGGCTTGTAATCTGTTGGTTATAATTATTTATTCATTTATCCTTCTTATTATGTTTTCCTATGAGTTTCCAAGGCTTGCTACAGACTCAGCAGGGAGAATGTTTTTAAAAAGCCTCTTGATGAAAGTGAAAGAGGAGTGAAAAAGTTGGCTTAGAGCTCAACATTCAGAAAACGAGGAGCCATGAAATTAAAAGACGATTACTCCTTGGAAGAAAAGTTATGATGAACCTAGATAGTATATTCAAAAGCAGAGACATTACTTTGCCAAATAAGGTCTCTCTGGTCAAGGCTATGGTTTTCCTGTGGTCATGTATGGATGTGAGAAGGCTGAGCATCGAAGAGTTGATGCTTTAGAACTGTGGTGTTGGAGAAGACTCTTGAGAGTCCCTTGGACTGCAAGGAGATCCAACCAGTCCATTCTGAAGGATATCAACCCTGGGATTTCTTTGGAAGGAATGATGCTAAAGCTGAAACTCCAGTACTTTGGCCACCTCATGAGAAGAATTAACTCATTGGAAAAGACTCTGATGCTGGGAGGGATTGGGAGCAGGAGGAGAAAGGGACGACCGAGGATGAGATGGCTGGATGGCATCAAGGGCTTGATGAACGTGAGTCTGAGTGAACTCCGAGAGATGGTAATGAACAGGGAGGATTGGGATGCTGCAATTCATGGGGTCGCAAAGAGTCGGATACAACAGAGCAACTGAACTGAAGTGAACTGAACGGATGGCAGTTCTATTTCCCAGTTTTTAAGGAATCTCCACAGTGTTCTCCATAGTGGCTGTACTAATTTGCATTCCCACCAACAGGGTAAGACGGTTCCCTTTTCTTCACACCCTCTCCAGCATTTATTGCTTGAGATTTTTATATAACAGCCATCCTGACAGCATGAGATGGTATTTCATTGTGGTTTTGATTTGCATTCCTCTGATAATGAGTGATGTTGAGCATCTTTTCATGTGTTAGCCATCTGTAGGTCTTTGGAGAAAGGAATTTAGAAAGGAGATGTGGGCTCCCACATGTTGGACAGGGGGAGTAGTGCACATCCAGTGCAGGCACTATAAGGAGGTATTGCCAATGAATAGTTTTATTACAAGAATAAAACCAAGTAAATGCTGGTTCTGTTTTGATAACCATCTCCATACTACAGTACTCTAAAATAATGTCAGTAATTAAATAATTTTCCTCCGCAAAATCGAATTATGTAGGTTTCTGTTTTAAAAGTTTGTTGTCATATACGTCAGGTTTTAATATTTTATATATTGTCTACAATGCACAAAATGTCAGTGTACATATATACAAANTACTCTAAAATAATGTCAGTAATTAAATAATTTTCCTCTGCAAAATCGAATTCTGTAGGTTTCTGTTTTAAACGTTTGTTGTCATATATGTCAGGTTTTAATATTTTATATATTGTCTACAATGCACAAAGTGTCAGTGTACATATATACAAATGCACACACTTGTGTGTGTGTGTATATATATATATATAAGCATATATATATATACATATATATGTATAGATAAATTCATACAGCCACAGTTTTAGAAGTTATTTTAAAAAATTCATTGTCTTCTGTGAGGGAATTCATTAAGACAAGACCCCGTTAAACAATTGTCACCAACGCAGATTGCCATGGTTACCATTGCTCCATTCCACAGAACATCGTTAATGGTTTTCAATGCCTTGAGATTATTTCCTTCACAGCCTGCAGTTCCCGAGGGGATGTACTTATACACACCCCATGTTCAAACAGTTGATTCTAAATACACAGTGATACCACAAAAATTGTGAAGGAAAAGACACACAATGAGCTTTTATTGAGGTCTAAATCAATGAAGTAAAGTATGCTCTGCAAGGTACAAACTTTTTTTACCTTGAAAAGAACAAAATTGTCTTATATTTGAACATAAAATAACTTTCTGAATTTGAACAATAGGTTTTAAATGAAATTCATTCTTCATTTTCAGTTATTTTGAGACTATGGAACAAAGAAAATAAACCTATGTTAACTGAGGCTGCTTAAGCTGTATCTTTTGCAGATTTTTTTGTAAATTCCCTTACACTTTCACAGTCACAAATTGATATAACAAATTTATATAACAGTTTGGAGGAGACACACTCTCCCTGCCATGTGACCAATCATAGTTGACTTAGAGAGATGAGGTTGGCAGCTGAGTTTGGAGGCATCTTTAGGGGAATTATAAATGCCTCATTTTTCCCACCAAAACATCTGAATTGCCCCCCATTCTTCACTAGAGGTGTCAGGATGGGGCTTTGTGATGTCAAAACTCGCCCGAGGCCACCATTGGCTGGGGAAGAAACTTGACCTCATAAAGCATGAGGGTGTGTCTTCCATGGGAGGGGTATATATAGGGGTTTTCAGGAGTTCTTCAGCAGACCACTTGGGGGCCTCAAAATGACTAAGGTGACTGGGAAGCCACAAGGCTCCAGAATAGTTATGAAACACCTGCCTCCTGTTATTTTGGGCAAAAAGATGAAGAGCTCCTCTCAACTGAGGTCCAAAAAACATGTTAAGTTGAGCTGAACCCACCCAAACTCGTCTTGCCATTGACCCCACCCCGTAAAAACCCCTTCCCCTGTCCTTGTCTGACACATAACTCTTCTCTGCCCACACCCCTTCTCCTGAAGCTGTTGTCCCTGTCAACCTTCACCCTCTTTCCCAAACCAATGGCATTCTCTACCACTGTCTTGTTTTCTCCAGGTGGCCATGGTAACAGTGAGAGTGAATAATCACCTTCAGGCAAAGCTGACCAAGAAAACTTCTCAGAAACTGCCCACCACAAGGAAATTTAAGAAAAGTCAGAGGCTCAAAGCTCTGTAGCCAGTGCTCCAAGGTGAATGAAGAGCTGTATCAGAATGGACCACAGGAGATCCCAAAGTGCTGTGAGCCAGCATGGGAGATCCCATCCATTACAAAGGTCATGAGTAACAGGCCTGAAAGGCAAACACAAGTCAGGACTTGAGGGATACCCAGGACTGCTCAAGCTTGAAGCTGTTGTTCCTGTCAACCTTCACCCTCTTCCCCAAACCAATGGCATTCTCTACCACTGTCTTGTTTTCTCCAGGTGGCCATGGGAACAGTGAGAGTAAATAATCACTCTCAGGCAGAGCTGACCAAGAAAACGTCTCAGAAACCACCCACCACAAGGAAACTTAAGAAAAGTCAGAGGCTCAAAGTTCTGTAGCCAGTTCTCCAAGGTGAATGAAGAGCTGTATCAGAACGGACCACAGGGGATCCCAAAATGCTGTGAGCCAGCATGGGAGATCCCACCCATTACAAAGGTCATGAGTAACAGGCCTGAAAGGCAAACACAAGTCAGGACTTGAGGGATACCCAGGACTGCTCAAGCATCTACCCCAAACCCAGAATTTGCCTGTCCTGCTATTTTCCACTAACTCGTCTGTTACCAATGGAGGGCTGCCCCAGACCACCTTTCTCTGAAGAAAGTTAACTTAGATCTGTAGTTAATAAGTCTCCTGGGCTTAATTGCAGTGTTTCTATTCAAACCCCTCTGATAGCTTTCTTACTTGCTTGACAGGTTTATCTGAATTTTTTCAACTACGCATGTGATTGATTATAGCCTCTTAACCTCAAGAAGCACAGGAAGTTTAAAATGTTCTTGTAATGTAGAGCCTTTTGAGGAGTTAAAAAATATGAGAATAGAACTGGTTAAGGGTTTTATTGTTGAGCCAATACTTGCTGCCAAGTTTCCATATTCTTTATTTGTTGATATAGTTGGTATATACAAAAACCAGGTAGTAGCACTGACATTAGCAACATTAGAACTTTGAGTTAAGCACTTTCTTTGTTGTAACTCACTGCAACCTTGTTCTGTAAGAATGTAACTTTGCTTAGTACTTTGAGGGTGATGCAGATTAAAGAAAAAAAAACACTTCAAATAAAATGAGTTTTTTGGTTGATTAATATTTATCAAGGAAAAATGCCATAAAATGTTAACAGGCCTCCTGGCCAGAAGATAATGTAAATCACCTGAGATATTTTGTATATGGAAAAGTATGCAGAAAGGAAGCCTGGTATTGATAAGAGTCAGGACTGCTGCCCCTTCACGACTCTGCCTCATCTGTTATATAAAACTTATGGTATATAAGCTCCTTTTGAAAGTAAAGTTACGGGACTTGCACAAGGTTGGCCTCCCCATGTCATACTTTCTTTCTCTATCTATTGTTCAGGTTATCTATAGTTCCCTGGAGCACAGGAGCCCTCTGAGTTCACTTTCCTCCTGGGCTTTTAAGACCCACTTGAGAAGGTGCATAGTTGAGGGCACCTTCCACTATTCGAGAGGGTGCCTGCGGCCAACGTAAACAGTGTAACTTTCTTGTCTGAGGTTTTATTGGCTTTCGGCGTAAACCAAGGAATATCAGCATCTTTTCTCTCCTCTATTATCTTAGCTATAAATTTGTTCCTTATCTATCCATCTGTCTATCTATCTATCTATATCTTGCTTCGTTGGGGGTACCTTCCACTATTCAAGAGGGTGCCTGCGGCCGATGTAAACAGTGTAACTTTCTGGTCTGAGGCTTTATTGGCTTTCTGCGTAAACCAAGGAATATCAGCCTCTTTTCTCTCCTCTATTATCTTAGCTATAAATTCATTCCTTATCTATCTATCTATCTATGTATATCTCGCTTCACCATCCATGCTTCAGATACCCTGGATCCAACTGGAGCTGGTCCTTGGTACCAAAGAGTGTGGAGTCCCATGTCATTCCTGTGGGACTGGTGGGCATCCAGTGACTTCAGAGCATGACTAGAGACCTCAGAAATCTTTGGGGTTTTGCTGATGAATACTGGCCAGCAGTACAGACATTGACCATTGTACCAACTGCATACATTCATAATGAAAATAAAATCAATCTGATGTGAAATTATGTTTGTCTCTGAGTTTTGTGAGAGTGGGGGGCAGAGAGGGCAGGGCAGGCATAAATGTGTGAAGAAGGAGGGAGATGGGTACTGTGGCATTGGAGATGGGACAAGAAGCTCCAGTTTTCCATAATCTTTCTTTCTCTCTTTATCTATTGTTCAGGTTATCTATAATTCCCTGGAGCACAGGAGCCCTCTGAGTTCACTTTCCTTCCTGGGCTTTTAAGACCCACTTGAGAAGGTGCATAGTTGGGGGTACCTTTCACTATTCGAGACGGTGCCTGCGGCCAACGTAAACAGTGTAACTTTCTTGTCTGAGGTTTTATTGGCTTTTTGTGTAAACCAAGGAATATCAGCCTCTTTTCTCTCCTGTATTATCTTAGCTATAATTAGTTCCTTATCCATCTATCTGTCAATCTGTCTATCTATCTATCTATCTATCTATCTATCTATCTATCTATCTATCTATCTATATCTTGCTTCGCCATCCATGCTTCAGATACCCTGGTTCCAACCGGAGCTGGTCCTTGGTACCAGAGAGTGTAGAGTCCCATGTCATTCCTGTGGGACTGGTGGGCATCCAGTGACTTCAGAGCATGACTAGAGACCTCAGAAATCTTCAGGGTTTTGCCGATGAATACTGGCCAGCAGTACAGACATTGACCATTGTACCAACTGCATACATTCATAATGAAAATAAAATCAACGTGATGTGAAATTATGTTTGTCTCTGAGTTCTGTGAGAGTGGGGGGCAGAGAGGGCAGGACAGGCATAAATGTGTGAAGAAGGAGGGAGATGGGTACTGTGGCATTGGAGATGGGACAAGAAGCTCCAGTTTTCCATAAGGAGGGGGGAAGAACTGGTTCCAGACTCAGCTTCAAAGGTATACTTCTCATGGAAGAAAAGGAGAAGTACTTGGCGTTTCACTGTGGAAGTGCAGAGATGGAAACTTAGCAGGGAAGCTGTGTCATGTGTGGGGTGGCAGTGCAATTTGCGAAAAAGGCATTGAAAGAAGGTGCCCATAAAAAGAATGAAATATTTACATTTGCAGCAACTTGGAAGGTATATTATTAACTATAATAGCACAATCAGAGATAGACACATACTGTATGATGTCACTTATAGAATCTAAAGACATGACAAAGTAGAGAATATAACCACAATGGAGGCTAACAGATAAAGAGAAAAATCTATTGATTACCAGCGGGGAAGGGAAGAGGGAGTGGGAATACAGAGGT
>SJYD01056411.1:0-10383 GCA_006408635.1 Nanger granti | reverse complement strand
GGTCGGGGAGTTGGAGGCACACTGTGGTAGGTGTAAGATGAGCTCAAAGATGTATTGTACAACATGGGGAATAGAGTCAATACTCTGTAATAACTATAAAAGGAAATCAAAATTTAGCAATTGTATAATCAGAAAGAAAAGGAAGAAAGAGGGGGAGGAAGGAAGGAAGAAAGGAAGGAAAATGATGGTGTTTTTGGAGGTCTCAAAGTCAACATGGCTAGGCCTTTTTTAGCAAAGGAGATTAGTTTGTTCACTTTATTTAAATTTGGAAGTAATTACTTGACAATATTGTAGTTGTTTTTGCCATGCCTGTCATGTATCTGCCATGGGTGTACATGTGTTCTCCATCCTCAGTGAAACAAATCATTCACTACAAGTTGCAAACTTTGTTTTAGCTTGAAAACAACAAAATTATCTTATATTTGAACATTAAATATCTTTCTAAATTTGAAAAATAGGTTTTAAATGAAATTCATTCTTCATTTTCTGTTTTGAGACTATGGAACAACAAAAAAAATAAACCTAGGTTAACTGGGGCTGCTTAAACTGTATCTTTTGTAGATTTTTTTTAATTCCCTTACACTTTTATAGTTATAAATAGATATACAAGGTTTGGAGGAGACTCCCACTGCCATGTGACCCCTCACAGTTAACTTAGAGAGATGAGGATGGAAGGTGAGTTTGGAGGCCTCTTTAGAGTAATTATAAATGCTTAATTTCTCCCACCAAAGCATCTGAATTGCTCCCCATCCTCCGCTAGAGGTGTCAGGATTGGGCTTTTTGATGTCAAGTCTCACCCAGGGTCACCATTGGCTGGGGGTGAAACTCCTCTCCCTGGAGAGGAGTATATATAGGGGTGCTATTATCTTATATTTGAACATAAAATATCTTTCTAAATTTGAAAAATAGGTTTTAAATGAAATTCATTCTTCATTGTCAGGTTTGAGACTATGGAACAAAAAATAAGTAAATAAATAAAACACCTAGGTTAACTGGGGCTGCTTAAACTGTATCTTTTGTAGATTATTTTTTAATTCCCTGACACTTTTATAGTCGTAAATAGATATACAAGGTTTGGAGGAGACACACTCTCATGCTATGTGACCCCTCACAGTTGACTTAGAGAGATGAGGATGGAAGGTGAGTTTCGAGGCCTCTTTAGAGGAATTATAAATGCTTACTTTCTCCCACCAAAGACATCTGAATTGCTCCCCATCCTCCGCTAGAGGTGTCAGGATTGGGCTTTGTGATGTCAAGTCTCACCCAGGGTCACCATTGGCTGGGGGAGAAACTTGCTGACTTCATAAAACATGAGGGTGTGTCTCCCTGTAGAGGAGTATATATAAGGGTGCTTAGGGACTCTGGAGCAGACCACCAGGAGGCCTCAAAATGACTAAGATGACTAGGAAGCCACAAGGCTCCAAAGTAGTTTTGAAACACCTACTTCCTGTTACCTGGGAAGAAAAGATGAAGACCTCTTCTCAACTGAGGTCCAATAAACAAATGTCAAGGTGAGCCGAACCCACCCAAACTCCCCTTGCCCATTTACCTCACCCTAGAAGAACCCCTCCCATGTCCTCACCTAGCACAGAACCCTTCTCTGCCCACACCCCTTCTCCTGAAGCTGTTGTTCCCATCCACCTTCACCCTCTTCCCCAAACCAAGGCCATTCACCACCCCTCTCTTAAGCTGACCAAGTAAACTTCTCAGAAACCGCCCACCACAAGGAAACTAAAAAAAATCAGAGTCTCAAAGCTCTGTACTCAGTGCTCCAAGGTGAATGAAGAGCTGAATCAGAATGGACCAGAGGAGGTCCCAGAGAGTGTGGAGACCCCTGTCATTCCAGTGGGAAGCCAGTGAGTTTGGAGCATGGCTAGAGACTTCAGAAATCTTCAGGAGTCTTGCCGCTGAGTACTGGCCAACAGTACAGATGTTGACTATTATACCAACTGCATACATTCAAAATGAAAATAAAGTCAACCTGATGTGAAATTATGTCTTCGAGTTCTGTGAGAGTGGGGGGCCAAGAGGTCAGGGCAGGCATAAATGTGTGAGGAGGGAAGGAGATGAATCCCTTGGCACTGGAGATGGGAACACAAGGTCCAGTGTGCCAGAAAGAAGGAGGGGGAGAACTGGTTCCAGACTCAGCTTCAAAGATATACTTCCCATGGGAGAAAAGGAAGAGGAATTGGCGTTTCTCTGTGTGAGTGCAGAGATGGAAACCTATCTGGCGATTCGTGTCATGTGTGAGGTGGCACTGCCATTTTCTAAAAAGGCATACAAAGATGGTGCCCCATAAAAACAATGGAATATTGACATTTGCAATAACATGGGAGATATACTATTTTGAGTTTGGAGCATGGCTAGAGACTTCAGAAATCTTCAGGAGTCTTGCCACTGAGTACTGGCCAACAGTACAGATGTTGTCTATTATACCAACTGCATTCATTCAAAATAAAAATAAAGTCAACCTGATGTGAAATTATGTTTGTCTTCGAGTTCTGTAAGAGTGGGGGGCCAAGAGGTCAGGGCAGGCATAAATGTGTGAGGAGGGAAGGAGATGAATCCCTTGGCGTTGGAGGTGGGACCAGAAGGTCCAGTGTGCCAGAAAGTAGGAGGAGGAGGAGATCTGGTTCCAGACTCAGCTTCAAAGATATACTTCCCATGGGAGAAGAGGAAGAGGAATTGTTTCTCTGTGTGAGTGCAGAGATGGAAACCTATCTGGTGATTCGTGTCATGTGTGAGGTGGCACTGCCATTTGCTAAAAAGGCATACAAAGATGGTGCCCCATAAAAACAATGGAATATTGACATTTGCAATAACATGGGAGATATACTATTATGTAAAATAACTCAGAGATAGACAAACACTGTATGATATCACTTATAGAATCTAAAAACACCACAAAGTAGAGAATAAAACAACAATGGAGGCTAACAGATATAGAGAACAATCTACTGGTTACCAGCCGGGAGGGGAAGAAGGAAGGACAGTACAGAGGTGGGGGAGTGGAAGGCACACCGTGTTAGGTGTAAGATGAGCTCAAGTATGGATTGTACAACATGGGGAATAGAGCCAGTACTCTGTAATAACTATAAATGGAAAGCAAACTAACAATTATATAATAATAAAGAAAAGGAAGAACGAGGGGGAGGAAGGAGGGAAGAAAGAAAGGAAAATAATGGTGTTTTTTGAGGTCTCAAAGTCAACATGGCTAGGCCCTTTATAGCAAAGATTAGTTTGTTCACTTTATTTAAACTGGGAGGTAATTACTTGACAATATTGTGGTTATTTTTTCCATGCCTGTCATGTATCTGCCGTGGGTGTACATGTGTTCTCCATCCTGATGCCCCCCCCCACCTCCTTTCCTGTTCTGTCCCTCTGGGTCAGCCCAATGCACCAGTCTTGAGCACCCTGTCCCATGCATTGAACCTGGACTGATGATATCTTTCACATATGATAATATACATGTTTCAATGCTATTCTCTCAGATCATTCCACCCTCACCTTCTCCCACAAATTACAAAAGACTTATCTGTACATCTGTGTCTCTTTTGCTGTTTTGCAATCAGGTTTATCATTACCATGTTTCTAAATTCCATATATATGCATTAGTATACTGTATTGGTGTTTTGCTTTCTGACTTTCTTTACTCAATATAATAGGCTTTAGGTTAATCCACCTCGTTAGAACTGATTCAAATGCATTTTTTAATGGCTTAGTAATATCCCATTGTGTATATGTACCACTGGTTGCTTCCATGTCCTGGCTATTGTAAACAGTGCTGTGATGAACATTGTGGTACACGTGTCTCTTTCAGTTCTGGTTTACTTGGCCTGTATGCCCAGCTGTGGGATTGCTGGGTCATATGGCAGTTCTTTTTCCCAGTTTTTAAGGAATCTCCACACTGCTCTCCATAGTGGCTATACTAGTTGACATTCCCAATAAGAGGATAAGACGGTTCCCTTTTCTCCACACCCTCTCCAGTATTTATTCCTTGAGATTTTTGGATAGCAGCCATCCTGACCAGCATGAGATGGTACTTCACTGTAGTTTTGATTTGCATTCCTCTGATAATGAGTGATGTTGAGCACCTTTTCATGTGTTTGTTAGCCATCTGTATTTCTTCTTTAGAGAAAGGAATTTAGAACCGAGCAGTGGGCTCCCACATGTTGGGCAGGTGGTGTAGCACACATCCCATGCAGGCAATACTGGGGGGCATTTCCAAGAAGAGTTTTATTAGAAGAATAAAACCAAGTAAATGCTGTTTGTGTTTTTATTACCATCTCCATACTCCAGTCTTCGAACTTAATGTCAGTGATTAAATACTTTTACCCTACAAAACCAAATTCTGTTGGTTTCTGTTTTAAACCTTTGTTGTTATATGTCAGGTTTTAATATTTTATATATTATACACAAGGTACAAATTTTCAGTGTGAATATATACAAAGGCACACACACATATATGTGTGTGTATATATATGTGTGTGTGTATATATATATACATATATAAATTCATACAATATATAAATTCATACAGCCACAGTTTTAGTAGATATTTTAAAAAATTCATTGTATTCTATGGGGAAGTTAAGTAAGAGAAGACTCTGTTAAACAATTGTCACCAATGCAGGTTGCCAAGTTTACCATTGCTACATTCCACAGAGCATCCTTAATGGTTTTCAAGGCATTGAGATCACTTCCTGCACAGCCTGCAGTCTCCGAGGGGATGTACTTATACACACTCTACGTTCAAACCATTGATTCTCAATACACAGTGATACCACAAAAATTGTCAAGGAAAAGACACACTTTGTGCTTTTATTTAGGTCTAAATCAGTGAAGCAAAGTATGTGCTTCAAGGTACAAACGTTTTTTAGCTTGAAAAGAACAAAATTGTTTTTTATTTGAACATAAAATATCTTTCTGCATTTGAAAAATAGTTTTTTGTGTGTGTGTGTGTGTAATAAGGTTTTATTAAAGTATAAAGGAGATAGAGACAGCTTCCGACATAGGCAACAGAAGGGGGTAGAAAGAGTACCCGCCTGTTAGTTTTAGCAATGAGTTTGTATACTCTCCAACTAATCCAAAGAAGGTCTGGAGGTTGTAAAAATCTCACCAGACCTACTCCCATAATTTACATTTTAAGATAACAAAATTAGCCAGAAGGTTTAATCCAGAGACTGTCCTCAGGCATAATACATTGTTGTTATGTAATCTTAAGGAATGTAGAGAAATAAGTTTTTCCTTTCTTCCTCCTTGAGAATTCTAGACCCCTCTCTCCTTGGGAACTCTAGACTTCTTATCAACCTGCCTAGAATATGACTCTCTCATTCCTCCCTTTTCTTTTAAGAGAATTATGTTGCCTAGGCAAAAGGGGCATCGTTTTCATTCCATAACTGCTTCCAAGCTGACAAGGGGGCGTTGTCCCTAAATTTTTAAGGCAACATATTCTCCTAATCCTCATATTGAGGATATCTGATCCAGGGTCCCCAAATAGTAGTTGGAGGAAGGTGCAGCAGTAGCAGGAGTTTGAGCAACCATTTGTAACTTAAAAGCTTTCATGCAGCTAGAAACAAATCCAGTTATACAATTACAGATGTAAGGCAACATAATCATTAAAACAAGTTAAAATCAAAATTAAAAGTCACATTATGTCCATAGTTAAAGTGCAACGTGTTGCACCAGTCCGTTTTAGCATTGGTAGATGTCATCAGATGAAGAAGAGGCATCACATGTGATTGTTGTTGAAGGTATTCACAGACTTGGAGAAAGTCCTTTCCTTGAAGTGGGGATGTCCACCACGGGAAGCCTTCCACTGATGAAGAGAATCTTTATAACCTCCTTAGCCTGTTCACTACGACAGAGAAAAGCCTCAATCCATCCAGTAAAAGTATCTACACAAATTTGTAAGCAACAATATCCATTAGCTTTTGGCATATGAGTAAAATCAATTTCCCAGTCCTCTCCAGGATACTTCCCACTTCATTGTAATCCAGATTTTGCTTCCAAAACCTGTTCAGCAGTCACCACAGCATAACCTGCTTTACGCTTTCCATCCTGAACAAAAGAACTGCCATCTGTAAATATTTCCAGGTCAGGATTGTCTAATGGGGAATCCATTAAATCTTCCTGATCTGCATAGTTTAAAGTTAGGAATTGAGAACAATCGTGATCAGGTGTTTCACTTTCCTTCTCAGGAAGGAAGGAAAGTGGCACGATTTAAATTTCCACAAATTTTAAGCTTAGTTATTGGTCCTTCTAACAACAATGACTGATATTTAAGAAGCCTACTGTCTGTCATCCAAATATTAACCTTAAAATTTAAGATTCCACTCACATCATGAGAAGTCAGTACAGTAAGGTTTTGTCCATTAATTATTTTTTAAAGCTTCAGGTGCTAATAAAGCTGCTTCCCCAGTTACTCCTAGGCAGTGGGGCCACCCACGTGAAATTACATCTAATTCTCTGCTTAGATAAGCAATAGGTTGCTGGTGAGGCCCTCGGGGTTGTGTCAAAACTTCCAAGGCCATACCTTTACTTTCAGTGACAAAGGAGTTAAATTCTGTCCCTGTGGGCAAGCTCAGAGCTGGAGCTTGCAGGAGAGCAGTATGAAGAACTTTAAAAGCCTTTTGAGTTTCTGGAGATCAAACCAGTTTATCAGTTTGGGCCTGCTGAGTTTCAGCTATAAGTTTATATAAAGGCCGAGCAAGTTCCCCATAACCTAGAATCCAAATGCACAGTAACCTGTGATTCCCCCAAATCCTCTGAATTGTCTTAAAGTCATAGGTAAGGGATGATTTAGTATAGGCTTAATTCTCTCAGGACCTAAGTGTCTAGTCCCTTCTAATATGATTAGACCCAGATATCTGACTGTTGGCAAAGCTGAGCCTTTTTTCTTATGCCTTTTAACCACAGCCTGCCAGGAAGTTTAAGAAATCTTCTGAGGCTCATGAACAAGCTTCCTCTGTCTCAGCACAGAGAAAAATATCTACATATTGTAACACCACTGCTCCAGAGCTATTAACGTTTTGTAGATCTTGCGACAAACTGTCCAAATAAGTGAGGACTGTCATGAAATCCCTGGGGCAAAACTGTCGAGGTTAACTGAGAAGCTGGCTGCATAGGGTCTTCAAAGGCAAATAGAAATTGATTTTATTCCGCCAAAGGACTGAACAGAAGGCATCTTTTAACTCAATTGCTGAGAAATATATGGCTCATTCAGGAATTTCAGACAATAGAGCATAAGGATTAGGCACCATGGGGTGTAAGGAACTACAGACTCATTTATAATACATAAATTTTGAAGTAGTTTCCATTTACCGTTTGATTTCTTTATACCCAAAATCGGAGTGTTTCAAGAACTGTTACAGGGAATTAATAGTCCCTATTCCTTTAAATGTTCAGTGATGGGTTTTAACCCTTCCTTAACCTCAGGTTTCAGAGGATACTGATTTTTATGTGGAAATAAGTGTGGGTCTTTGAGCTTGACAACTACAGGAATAGCATTTTGTGCTCTACCCACAGATTTTCCATCAGCCCATACTCTAGGATTTCCATTTTGTTCAACTAGAGGAAGAGAAAGGGAGGGCTCCATATTCATAAAAACAGAGGCATGGACCTTGCTCAGTATATCTCTCCCCAAAAAGGGGTGAGGGAGATTCTGGCACAATCAGAAACTCGTGTGAAAATAGCACAGAATCCCAGTTACAAGATAAAGAATAACTGAAATTTCAATACTTTTTGGCTCATCCAGACAGTCCCATAATGGAAGTGGATCGAGAAGAAAGTGGGCCAGGGGCTTCAATAAGCACAGAGTAATTTGCCCCCGTATCTAAAAGGAAATTGATGGACTGCCCCTCCACAATTATTAATACCTGGGGTTCCTCAGGAATAATTAGGACAGGAGCTTGTGTGGGGACCCCTGGACACCTTCAGTCCTGATTGTCTTGAGAGTCCGACCCCGGAGACCTACGCCTCTGGGGGCAGTCTCTCTTCCAGTGTGGTCCTTTGCAGACTAGACATGGAGCCGGGGGTGGCTTAGATGCCTGAGGGCAATCCCGCTTGAGGTGCCCCTCCTTTCCACAGTAATAGGAAGCCCATCCCTCTTCACCTGGGTCCCTCTGGGCATTTCTCTCCAGCTGTTTAAGAGCGTTTCTCATAGCCATTGCGAAGGCTTCCACCTTTTCCTTTGTCTTTTCTTTGCCTTTCTTTCTTTTCCTCATATTCCCTACCGTAATAGACCGTCTGATCCAGTTGTAACAGAGTATCTAAAGACTGATTTGGCCCATACGCCTGTTTTTGTAGCTTACAGCGATATCAGGAGCCGACTGAGTGATAAATCTATCTTTTAAGATCACTTTTCCTTCTTCATGCTTGGGATCAATCTCAGTGAATCTGTGAAGAGCTTCTCTTAGTCTATCTAGGAATTACAAGGAGCTTCCTTCTCCTCCTGTTCTATGTCTGCCAATTTGCTATAGTTTAAAGGCTTAGAACGCACCTGCCTGAGTCCTTCAAGAATACATCTGACAAAATGACTATGATCCCATCTTCCTTTAGCTGTGTTGTAGTCCCAGTCTGGTTCTATAATTGGGACTGCCTGACTCCCAGTGGGGAGGGCCGCTATCTCATCCTCCCTCTTCCTTACTGATTCAATACCAAGCCATTCATCTCCGTAAGCAACCGCTTTTCCCAAAACTCGAGTCTTTGAGTCAGGAGTCAGCGTTTGTCCCAAGATATACATCACATCCTTCCAAGTAAGGTCATAAAGCAGAGTAACACCTTTAAAAGCTCTAATATATTGTTCTGGGTCCTCTAAATAGTCTCCCAGATCCTTCTTGATTCTTTGTATTTCTTGATAAGAAAAGGGCTTATTAACTCTCATAGACTGATTATTTCTCCCAGTTGGTATTTCATGAAGAGGCAACAGCGTGTGTGGCTGTTCCTCAGTCTCTCTAGCTGCTCTGTGCGTGTGATCCCAGGGATAGACTGGAGAAACATGTTTTTCTTTTTCTCTTTGTCTCCTGTCCTCCATCTCATCTATTACTTCGATGGTCTGAGTTTCTACTGAAACCAGAGTAGTCTGAGGTCGTACTGAGACAGGAGTTGTTTGGACCTCCACGTGGGCAGTTTGAATCTCAGTTTTGATTTCCACTGAGACAAAGGCAACCCTTCTAAGGGGGGTTCTCTGGTTTTCAGTTTGCTCAGCTTGGCGCCCCGGGTATGGAGTCTAAGTGGGAAAGGAGGGAACTGAAGGTTTCATGCCCAAATATATACCCTTAGGACATAAGTCTGGCATAGTTCACAGAGAGAAAAAGGGCAA
This sequence comes from Nanger granti, assembly GCA_006408635.1. Classification (NCBI taxonomy): domain Eukaryota; kingdom Metazoa; phylum Chordata; class Mammalia; order Artiodactyla; family Bovidae; genus Nanger; species Nanger granti. The sequence goes on along the minus strand of SJYD01056411.1, from coordinate 1,061 downwards.
CATATATGCTACTTCTACCCACCTCCCTTGTTCCGTACAGAACTGGTCTAATTGTAAAACAGTGTTATACTTAAGAGACCCTTCAACCGGCCACTGTTCACCATCCTCCAGTGGATACCGTGGCCATGCAGTATCACATAGTAAGACCAGGTGTGTCTTCTTTAAGCCCTGGGAATCAAATCTATCCCAGTTTTTCAAGAAACAGTTCAAAGGAGTAAGGCTGGATTTGTTAGCTCCCATGTGTAAGAGAGAGAAAAGCGACCAGTGCCATTTTTCTACCAGTGGTGTCCCTCCCTGTTCTAGATGGGGGTGTAGACAGACTTTACACCAAAAGCTTTTCCTTACTGGTCAGACTTAGTCTATCCCTTACCGACACAGGCGCCATCTCGACCCTCCTGGTTCTACCACTGAGATGGGGTGGGGATGTACCGGGGTAAACCTGGAAGCATCTCTTCTTGATGTCCAGCTCTTCGCCTTTAACCTTGCTTGCCTCTGATGCTACCCAAGGTGCAATCAGAGTAACCTTCCAGAATGCTTCCCAAGCTAAGACCACTGGGGGAAACATTCATCACCTGAGTGCCTGTGCAAGACCCTGAGTATATTTCTGACCACAATAAGACTGATATGAACATAAAGCTGAGATGTTCTTTTCAAGCATCCCCACACCAGTATGAGAGCCTCCTCTGTTCCACTAAGAGCCAGTGTAACCAAAGGAGAAAAAAACATTTCAGTCCCAATCCGAGTAACCTTTAACCTCNCCTGAGTATATTTCTGACCACAATAAGACTGATATGAACATAAAGCTGAGATGTTCTTTTCAAGCATCCCCACACCAGTATGAGAGCCTCCTCTGTTCCACTAAGAGCCAGTGTAACCAAAGGAGAAAAAAACATTTCAGTCCCAATCCGAGTAACCTTTAACCTCAGAGATGATCTTGGAGCTAGAGCTCCATCTATTTTCCAAACTTCCAATTCCTAGCGACGCTAGACGCTTTCTTGACTACCAATCCAAGTTTGGGACCTAAGCCACAGTACACAGTAACAGTATAGAACACAAGTCCA
>SJYD01056407.1:12674-35868 GCA_006408635.1 Nanger granti | reverse complement strand
CTGCTAGCTCCAGATGAGTGTCCCATTCTCTGCTCTTTCTAGAAAATGTCCTCAACACTCCGCTCGCATCCCAAATGGTGGGACTCGCATCAGGATTGTCGGGAGGAACATCAGGGGTTGGATTATCATTCCCAAAGAACCTCAAATGCCTCCTTCACTCCAGATGAACCTGACTGCCCTGCAATGCCTCGACAGTCACCCCGAGGCTCGACGCCCGACACACTGGCACATGTGACAGCCCAAGGGTACCTCGAGGGCAAGCCATAGGTCCCTGTGTCCACCCAGTAGGGAGCCTGACACTGCTGCTTCAGCTGGGGAAGAAAGTGGCCGTGCATGTCTCCAGGAGAGATGAGGTCTCACTCCCCGTGTGGTCTCCAGGGGAACTCAAGACCTATCTCAGCATGGGAAAGGAATGTTACTGCTCCGGACTCACAACCAGACGAGGACTGAGGACCCGTTAACAACTGGGGAGGGATCCCCAAAGGCACCTGGCAACTGGCGTGGAGACTGGCTTCTCCTGAGGCCACAGGGGTGGGTCCCTCGTGTCCCCATCGTAACTCGAGAGGAACCCACTGCAACTCGAGAAAAATCAGAAAATTCTCCCCTGCAGGTGGGGTGAGGTCTTTGACCACAGCGGCATCTCAGGTGTAATCACCCTTTCCTTCTTGGACCTCAAAAGGCTCCTTCACACCCTTGCTGTGACCCAAGAAGTTCCTTGCTCCACCTGTCACCACTCGAGAGAAACTCCGAGGGTCCTGCCGTGACTCAAGAATAGCCCCGTTTTCCCCTGCTCAGCTCCAGATAAGGGTCCATTTCTCTGCTCCGTCATGCAAGGTTTCCTGGCGATTTCCTCGCATCACAGGAGGAGGTGCTCGCACCAGGAGAGTCGGGAGGAGCATCAGGGGTCGGGCCACAATTTACCAAGTCCCCTAAATGCCTAGTCCCCTCCAGATGAACCTGACTGCCCTGCACTGCCTCGACTTTCACCCTGAGTTTCAACTCCCAACACACTGGCACATGTGACAGCCCTGGGATACCTCGAGGGCAAGACACAGATCCCTGTGTCCACTTGATGGGGAGCCTGACACTGCTGCTGCAGCCAGGGAGGCAAGAGACCATGCACATCTCCAGGCAAAACGAGGCTGACTCACCTGTGGTGGCTACAGGGGAACGCCAAGACCTATGTCAGCACAGGCGAGGCAAGCCCTGGCTCCGGCCTCGGTACCATATGAGGATTGAAGACCAGGAAAAGGCTGGGGAAGAATCCCCAGAGGCGCCAAGCAGCTGGCACAGAAACTGGCCTCTTCTGAGATCACAGGAGCGGGTCTCTAGGGTCCCCATTGTAACTCGACAGGATCCCACTGCAAGTTGAGGAAAACCAGAAGCTTCTCCCCTGCATGTGGGGTGAAGCCCGTGTCTGCTGTGGTGTCTCGAGGGAAATCACCCCTTCCCTCTTGGACCTTGAAAGGGTCCTTTTCACCCATGCTGTAACACAAAAAGTTCCCCGCCCCACCCATCCCCAATTGAGAGGAAACCCGAGGGTCCTGTTGAGACACAAGAGAAGCCCCATTTCCCCTGCGCAGCTCCAGATGAGGGTCCCTTTCCCTGTTCCTTCGGGAAGGGTTCCCTGTGATATCCTAGCATCCAAAGTGGAGGTGCTTGCACCAGGAGAGTCAGGAGGAGAATCAGGTTTCCGGCCACCATTCCCCAAGAACCCCAAATGCCTCCTCCACTCCAGATGAACCTGACTGCCCTGCACTGCCTTAACTGTCATTTCGTGTCCTGACGCCCCCCCACATTCTCACGTGTGACAGCCTTGAGATATCTCGATGGCAAGCCACAGATCCTGGTTTCCGCTCGACGGGGAGCCTGACAATGCTGCTGCAGCCAGGCACCAAAGTGGCTGTGCATGTCTTCGCGCAAGATGAGGACTGACTCCCCTTTTGGGGCTTCAGGAGGCCCCAAGACTTATGTCAGAATAGGTGAGGAAAGCTCAGCATCTGACCTCAGGAACATACGAGGAATGAGGACCCAGGGACGACTGGGGAGGGATCCCCAGAGGCGTCTCACAACTCGCTCGGAGACTTGCCTCTCCTGAAGCCAATAAGACTTATGTCAGAATAGGTGAGGAAAGCTCAGCATCTGACCTCAGGAACATACGAGGAATGAGGACCCAGGGACGACTGGGGAGGGATCCCCAGAGGCGTCTCACAACTCGCTCGGAGACTTGCCTCTCCTGAAGCCAACGTGGCGGGTCCCTGGTGTCCCCGTCATAACTCGAGAGGACCCCACCTCAACTCGAGAAACACCAGAAGTTTCTCCAATGCAGTCGGGATGAGTAGCTTGTCTGCTGCGGCACCTTTGGAGAAATCACCCCTTCCTTCTTGGACCTCAAAAGTCTCCTTCACACCCTTGCTGTGACCCAAGAAGTTCCCCGGCCCACTCGCCCCACTCAAGACGAACGCCGAGGGTCCAGCCACGACTCAAGAGGAGCCGCGTTTTCCCCTGCTCAATTCCAGATGAGGGTCCCTATCCCTGCTCCGTCAGGAAAGGGTTCCCAGTGCTCCCCTCACATCCAAAGTGGAGGCGCACGCACCAGGAGAGCCGGGAAGAGCATCAGGGGTCGGGCCACCATTCTCCAAGATGCTGAAATGCCTTGTCCACTCCAGTTGAACCTGAATGCCCTGCACTGCTTCGAATGTTATCTCGAGGCCTGACACCCAATGCAGGCGGGATGAGTACCTTGTCTGCTGCGGCACCTTGGGAGAAATCACCCCTTCCTTCTTGGACCTCAAAAGTCTCCTCACACCCTTGCTGTGACCCAAGAAGTTCCCTTCCCCACTCGCCCCACTCAAGACGAATGCCGAGGGTCCAGCCACGACTCAAGAGGAGCCCCGTTTTCCCCTGCTCAACTCCAGATGAGGGTCCCTATACCTGCTCCGTCAGGAAAGAGTTCCCAGTGCTCCCCTCGCATCCAAAGTGGAGGCACCCGAACCAGGAGAGCCGGGAGGAGCATCAGGATAATGCCGAGGGTCCAGCCACGACTCAAGAGGAGCCCCGTTTTCCCCTGCTCAACTCCAGATGAGGGTCCCTATACCTGCTCCGTCAGGAAAGAGTTCCCAGTGCTCCCCTCGCATCCAAAGTGGAGGCACCCGAACCAGGAGAGCCGGGAGGAGCATCAGGAGTCGGGCCACCATTCCCCAAGACGCTGAAATGCCTTGTCCACTCCAGTTGAACCTGAATGCCCTGCACTGCTTCGAATGTTATCTCGAGGCCTGACACCCAATACATTGGAAGGTGTGACAGCCCTGAAGTATCTGGAGGGCAAGCCACACATCCCTGTGTCCGCTCGACGGGGAGCCTGACACTGCTGCTACAGCCAGGGAGGCAAGAACGCAGCACTTTTCCAGGTGAGACGAGGACTGACTTCCCTATGGGGGCTCCAGGGAAAGCCCAAGAGCTATGTTAGCAGGGGTGAGGAAAGCTCAGGTTCTGGCCTCAGCACCAGACTAGGACTGAGGACCAGGCGACGACTGGGGAAGAATCCCCAGATGAGCCTGGAAACTGACATGGTGACTGGCCTCTCCTGAGGCCTCAGCGGTGGGTTCCTGGGGTCCCCGTCTTTACTTGAGAGGACCACGACTCAATTAGAGAAAAACTGGAAGCTTCTCCCTTGCAGGTGGGGTGAGGCCCTTGTCCACTGAAGCATCTCGTGAGATATTGCCCCTTCCCTTTTGAATCTGGAAAGCCTCCTTTACACCATTGCTCTGACGCAAGAAGTTTTCATGCCACCAGTCCCCACTAGAGTGGAGCCTGGTGGATCCCACCACGACTCAAGAGGAGCCTTGTTTTCCCCCGCTCAGGTCCAGATGAGGGTCCCTTTCCCTGCTGCGTCGAGAAAGGGTTCCTGGTGCTCCCTTCTACACCCTAACAGGAGGTGCTCACGTCAGGACAGTTGGGAGGAGAATCAGTATCGGGCCACCGTTCCCCAAGACCCCCAAATGCCTCGTCCACTCCAGATGAACCTGACTGTCGACCACTGCCTCGACTGTCACCACGATGATTGATGCCCAACACACTGGTAAGTATGACAGTCCTGGGGTACCTCGAGGACAAGACACAGATCCCTGTGTCCGCTCGACTGGAAGCCTGACACTGCTGCTGCAGCTGGGGAGGCAATGGGCCATGCACTTCTGCAGGCGAGATGAGTCTAGACTCCCCTCTGTGGGATCAAGGGGAAACCCAAGACTTATGTCAGCACGGGCGAGGAAAGCTCAGGCTCCGGTTTCAGTAACAGACGAGGACTGAGGACCAGGCAACGATTGGGGAAGAATCCCCAGAGGAGCATAGCAACTGGCACGGAAATTCGCCTCTCCTGAGACGACAGGAGTGGGTCCTTGTGGTCCCTGTCATAACTCGAGAGGACCCCACTGAAACTTGAGGAAAACAAGAAGCTTCTACCCTGCAGGCGGGCTGAAGCCCTTTTCCACTGAGGCATCTCAGGGGAAATCACCCCTTCCTTTTTGGACCTGGAAAGACTCTTTCACACCCTTGCTGTGACTCAAGAAGTACCCCATCCCACACGTCCCCACTCGAGAGGAACCCCGAGGGTCTGGCTGCGACTCAAGAGGAGCCCGTTTGCCTCTGTTAGTCTTTAGAATAGGGTTCCTTTTCCGGCTCCTTGGAGAAAGGGTTAACGGTGATCTCCTCACATCCCAGGATGAGGAGCTCATAGCAGGAGAGACGGGAGGATCATCAGTGGTGGGGCCACTATTACCTAAGTATCCCAAATTCCTCGTCCACTCCAGATGAGCATGACTGCCCTGCACTGCCTCGACTGTCACCCCGAGGCTCGACACCGACACACTGGAAAGTGTAACAGCCCTCGGGTACCTCGAGGACAAGCCACAAATCCCTGTGTCCGCCTGACTGGGACCCAGACACTGCTGCTGCAGCTGGGGAAGCAAGCAGCTGGGCACGCCTCAAGGGTAAAACAAAGCTTGAGTCCCCTGTGGGGGCTCCAGGGGAACCTCACGACTGATGTCAACATGGGCGAGCAAAGCTCAGGCTCTGGCCTCCGTACCAGATGAGGACCAAATACCCGGCAGCGACTGGGCTGTAATACCTAGAGGCGCCTGGCAACTGACACGGAGACTTTCCTCTCCTGAGGCCACAGGTCCGGGTCACTGGGGTCCCACTCGTAACTTGAGAGGAACCCACTGCAACTTGAGAAAAATCAGAATCTTCTCCTCTGCAGACGTTGTGAGGCCATTTCTGCTGCAGCCTCTCGGGGAAAATCACCCCTTCCCTCTTGACCCCGAAAGGCTTCTTAACACCTTTGCTGTGACCCAAGAAGTTCCCGCCCCACCCATCCCCACTCGAGAGGAACACCGAGGGTCCCGCCACGACTTAAGAGGAGCCCCGTTTCAACCTACTTGCTCCACATGACTGTCCCTTTCCCTGCACCAACTTGAAAGGCTTCCCAGCCCTCCCCTCACATTCCAGGATGAGGCGCTTGCCCCAGGAGAGTTGGGAGTATCAGGGATCAGGCCACCAATCCACAAATCCCCCAAATGCCTCGTCCACACCAAATTATCCTGACTGCCCTGCACTGACTTGATTGTCACCCCGAGGTTCGTTGCGTGACACACTGGAACGTGTGAAAGCCCTGGGGTACGTCAAGGGCAAGCCACAGAACCCTGTGTGTGCTCTACGGGGAGCCTGACATTTCTGCTGCAGCTGGGGAGGCAAGCAGCTATGTGCGTCTCCAGGTGAGACGAGGCCTGACTCACCTGAGTGGGCTCCAGGGGAACCTCAGTACCTATGTCAGCATAGACGAGGAAAACTCAGGCACCGGCCTCAGCACCAGACGAGGACACAGGATATGGTGACGACTGGAAAGGAATACCCCGAGGCGCCTGGCAACTGTCACAGAGACTGGCCTCTTCTGAGGACACATGGGTAGGTCCCTGGGGTCCCCGTTGTAACCTGAAGTGATCCTGCCACAACTCGTGAAAAATCAGAAGCTTCTCACCTGCAGGCGGAGTGAGGCCTTTGTCTGCTGTGGTGTCTTGGGGGAAATCTCCCCTTTCATCTTGGACCTCAAAAGGCTCCTTCACCCCCTTGCTGTGACACACAAAGTTACCCGCTCCACCAATCCCCACTCGAGAGGAACCCAAAGTGTCCCTCTGGCACTCAAGAAAAGCCCTGTTTTCCCCTGCTCAGCTCCAGATGAGGGTCCCTTTCCCTGCTCTGTCGGGAAAGGATTCCCGGTACTCCCCTCACATCCCAAGAGGAGGCGCTCCCACCAGGAGAGTCAGGAGGAGTATCAGGGTTCGGGCCACCATTCCCTAAGAACCCCAAATGCCTCGTCACTCCAGATGTACCTGAATGCCCTGCACTGCCTCGACGTCCACCCCAAAGCTCGAAGCCCGACACATGGCACGTGTGACAACCCGAGGTTACCTCGAGGGCAAGCCATAGATCCCTGTGTCCGCTCGACAAGGAGCCTGATTCTGATGCCGCAGCTGGGATGGAAAGTGGCCGTGCATGTCTCCAGGCGAAATGAGGACTCACTCCCCGTGTGGTGTCCAGAGTAATGCCAAGAACTATGTCAGCATGGGCGAGGAAATCTCAGGCTACGGACTCAGCATGAGACAAGGACTGAGGACCCAGCGACAACTGAGGAGAAATCCCCATAGGCGCCTGTCAACTGGCAGGGAGACTTGCCTGTCCTGAGGCCACAAGGGCGGATCCGTGGGGTCCCTGTTGTAACTCGAGAAGACCGCTGCATACCTCGAGAATAACCAGAAGCTTCTCCTTGTAAAGCGGGGTGAGGCTTTTGTCCACTGCTGCATCTCTGGGGAAATCACCACTTCCCTCTTAAACCTCGAGAGTCTCCTTCACACTCTTGCAGTGACAAAAGAAGTTGTCCACCACAACCTTCTCCACATGATAGGAACCCCGCGGGTCCCACTGGGTCTCAATGGGAGCCCCGTTTACCCTGCTCAGCTCCAAAAGAGGGTCCCTTTCCCTTCTCCTTCAGGAAAAAATTCCCAGCACCCCACTCGCATCTCAAGTGGAGGTGCTCGCACCAGAAGAGTCGGGAGGAGCATGAGGGTTCTGGCCAACATTCTCCAAGATGCCCAAATGCCTTGCCCACTGCAGATGAACCTGTCTGACCTGCACTGCCTTGACTGTCACCCCGAAGCTCGATGTCAGAAACACTTGCACGTGTGACAGCACTTGGGGCCTTGAGGCCAAGCCAAAGATCCCTGTGTCCTCTCTACATGGACCCTGACACTGCTGCTGCAGCTGGTCAGGCAAGTAGCGGTGCACGTGTCCAGGCGAGACGAGGCCTGTCTCCTATATGGGGCCCTCAGGGGTACACCAAGACCTAGGTCAGGACGGTGGAGGAAAGCTCTGGCTCCAGCCTCAGCATAAGTCGAGGACTGAGCACCGAGATGATTAGGGAAGTATTCCCAGAGGCGCCTGGCAACGGGCATGGTGACTGTCCAATCCTGAGTGCACAGGGGCGAATCCCTGGGTTTCCCGTTGTAACTGGAGAGGACCCTGCCACAACTTGATAAAAATCAAAAGATGCTCCCATGCAAGCGAGGTGAGAGCCTCGTCTGCTGTGGTGTCTAGGGAGAAAGAAGCTCTTCTCTCTTGGACCTCCAGAGTGTCGTTCACCTTCTTGCTGTGACCCAAGAAGATTTTAGCGCCACCCGTCCTCACTCGAGGGGAACACTGAGGGTCCCGCCTTGAATGGAAAGGAGCGCCAGTAACCCTGCTGAGCTCCATATGAGGGTCCCTTTCCTGCTCTGTCGGGAAAGGGTTCCCAGAAGTTTCCTCACATCCCAACTTGAGACACTCGAACCAAGACAGTCGGGAGCAGCATTAGGGGTCTTGCACCATTCCCCAAGACACTCAAACACCTCGATCACTCCTGATGAACCTGACTGCCCTACACTGGGTCGACTGTCACCCCGAGGCTCAAAGCCTGACACACTGGCACGTGTGACAGACCCAGGTGGTACCTCGAGGTCAAGTCACAGAGCCCTGGGTTCACTAGATGGGGAACTTTTCACAGCTGCTGCAGCTGCAGAGGCAAGCGCAGGTGTACGTCTCCAGGCAAGACGAGACCTGACTTTCCTGTGGGGGCTCCATTGGAACCCCAAGTTTTATGTCAGCATGGGCGAGGTAAGCTCAAGTACCAGCTTCAGCACCAGCCGAGGACTGAGGACTCGGCAATGACTGGGGAGGAATCCCCAAAGGCTCATGGCAACTGCCAAGAAGACTGGCCTCTCCTGAGGCCACAGGGGCGGGATTATGGGCTCCCCGTTGTACTCGAGAAACCTCAGCACAACTTGAGAAATACCAGAAGCTTTTCCCTTGCAAGCGGGGTGAGGTCCTTATGCACCGCGGCATCTATGGGGAAATCACTCCTTCCATCTTGGACTTCGAAGGGCGCTTTCACCTCCTTGCTGGGACCCAGGAAATTCCCTGAACTACCCGTCTCATCTCGAGAGGAACAACAAGGGATCCACTGCGACTCAACGGAGCCCTGTTTGCCCCTACTAAGCTCCAGATGATCGTCCCCTTTACTGCTCCTTAGGGAAAGGTTCCCTGGAGTTTTGTTCAAATACCAAGAGGAGGTACTCGCAACAGGAAAGATGGGGGGAGCATCAGGGTTTCGGCTACCATTCAACCACACGCCCAAATGCCTTCTCCACTACAGATGAACTTGACAGCCCCGCACTGCCTTGCCTATCAACCCGAGACTCGACGCACGACACACTGGCACGTGTGACAGCACCTTGGAACTCGAGAGCAAGCCACAGATCCCTCTGTCGGCTGGACATGGAGCCTGACACTGCTGCTGCAGCTGGTCAGACAAGTAGGCATGCACTGGTCCAGGTGAGACAAAGACTGTCTCCTCTCTGGGAACTTCAGGGGAATCCCCAAGTCCTAGGTCCGGACTGTGGAGGGAAGCTCACACACTGGCCTCAGCACCAGTCGAGGACAGGGCACCCAGAGACGATTGCGAAGGAATCCCAAGAGGTGGATGGAAACTGGCAAGGAGACTTTCTTCTCCTGAGGCCACAGGGGCGCATCCCTGGGCTCCCCGTCATAACTCGAGAAACCCCACCACAACTCGAGAAACACCAGAAGCTTCTCCCTTGCAAGCGGAGTGAGGCCCTTATCCGATCCGTGGTCTCGTGGGAAATCACCCCTTCCCTCTTGGACCTCGAAGGGCTCCTTCACTTCCTTGCTGTGACACAGGCGGTTCCTGACAACTACAGTCAAAAACAAGAGGAATGCCAGTGGACCCGCTGCGACTGAAGAGAAGTCGAGATTTCCCCTCTTAAGCTCTAGATGATAATCCCTTTAACTTCTCCTTGATATAAGGTGTCCTGGGGCTTCCGTCGCATCACAAAACGACGTGCTCTCATTACAAAAGTCGTGAAGAGCATCTGGGGTTCGGCCACCATTCTCCAAGACCCCCAAATGCCATTCCCACTGCAGATGAACCTGTCTGATCTGCACTGTCTTGACTGTCACCTGGAGGCTCCAGGCCCGAAACACCTGCACGTGTGACACGACTTTGTGCCTCGAGGCCAAGCCACAGATCCCTCTGTCCACTCGACATGGAGCCTGACACTGCTGCTGCAGCTGGTCAGGCAAGTAGCCGTGCACGTGTCCAGGCGAGACGAGGTCTGTCTTCTATATGGGGTCCTCAGGGGTACACCAAGACCTAGGTCAGGACGGTGGAGGAAAGCTCTGGCTCCAGCCTCAGCATAAATCGAGGACTGAGCACCGAGATGATTAGGGAAGTATTCCCAGAGGCGCCTGGCAATGGGCACGGTGACTGTCCAATCCTGAGTGCACAGGGGTGAATCCCTGGGTTTCCCGTTGTAACTGGAGAGGACCCCGCCACAACTTGATAAAAATCAAAAGATGCTCCCATGCAAGCGAGGTGAGAGCCTCGTCTGCTGTGGTGTCTCGGGAGAAAGAAGCTCTTCTCTCTTGGACCTCCAGAGTTTCGTTCACCTTCTTGCTGTGACCCAAGAAGATTTTAGCGCCACCCGTCCTCACTCGAGGGGAACACTGAGGGTCCCGCCTTGAATGGAAAGGAGCGCCAGTAACCCTGCTGAGCTCCATATGAGGGTCCCTTTCCTGCTCTGTCGGGAAAGGGTTCCCAGAAGTTTCCTCACATCCCAACTTGAGACACTCGAACCAAGACAGTCGGGAGCAGCATTAGGGGTCTTGCGCCATTCCCCAAGACACTCAAACACCTCGATCACTCCTGATGAACCTGACTGCCCTACACTGGGTCGACTGTCACCCCGAGGCTCAAAGCCTGACACACTGGCACGTGTGACAGACCCAGGTGGTACCTCGAGGTCAAGTCACAGAGCCCTGGGTTCACTAGATGGGGAACTTTTCACAGCTGCTGCAGCTGCAGAGGCAAGCGCAGGTGTACATCTCCAGGCAAGACGAGACCTGACTTTCCTGTGGGGGCTCCATTGGAACCCCAAGTTTTATGTCAGCATGGGCGAGGTAAGCTCAAGTACAAGCTTCAGCACCAGCCGAGGACTGAGGACTCGGCAATGACTGGGGAGGAATCCCCAAAGGCTCATGGCAACTGCCAAGAAGACTGGCCTCTCCTGAGGCCACAGGGGCGGGATTATGGGCTCCCCGTTGTACTCGAGAAACCTCAGCACAACTTGAGAAATACCAGAAGCTTTTCCCTCGCAAGCGGTGTGAGGTCCTTATGCACTGCGGCATCTATGGGGAAATCACTCCTTCCATCTAGGACCTCGAAGGGCGCTTTCACCTCCTTGCTGGGACCCAGGAAATTCCCTGAACTACTCGTCTTATCTCGAGAGGAACAACAAGGGATCTGCTGCGACTCAACGGAGCCCTGTTTGCCCCTAATAAGCTCCAGATGATCGTCCCCTTTACTGCTCCTTAGGGAAAGGTTCCCTGGAGTTTTGCTCAAATACCAAGAGGAGGTACTCACAACAGGAAAGTTGGGGGGAGCATCAGGGTTTCGGCCACCATTCAACCACACGCCCAAATGCCTTCTCCACTGTAGATGAACTTAACAGCCCCGCACTGCCTTGCCTATCAACCCGAGACTCGACCCACGACACACTGGCACGTGTGACAGCACCTTGGAACTCGAGAGCAAGCCACAGATCCCTCTGTCGGCTGGACATGGAGCCTGACACTGCTGCTGCAGCTGGTCAGACAAGTTGGCATGCACTGGTCCAGGTGAGACAAAGCCTGTCTCCTCTCTGGGAACTTCAGGGGAATCCCCAAGTCCTAGGTCAGGACGGTGGAGGGAAGCTTACACACTGTCCTCAGCACAAGTCGAGGAAAGGGCACCCAGAGACGATTGCGGAGGAATCCCAAGAGGTGGATGGAAACTGGCAAGGAGACTTTCTTTTTCTGAGGCCACAGAGGTGCATCCCTGGGCTCCCCGTCATAANAGGGAAGCTTACACACTGTCCTCAGCACAAGTCGAGGAAAGGGCACCCAGAGACGATTGCGGAGGAATCCCAAGAGGTGGATGGAAACTGGCAAGGAGACTTTCTTTTTCTGAGGCCACAGAGGTGCATCCCTGGGCTCCCCGTCATAACTTGAGAAACCCCACCACAACTTGAGAAACACCAGAAGCTTCTCCCTTGCAAGCGGAGTGAGGCCCTTATCCGATCCGCGGTCTCGTGGGAAATCACCCCTTCCTCTTGGACCTCAAAGGGCTCCTTCACTTCCTTGCTGTGACACAGGCGGTTCCTGACAACTAAAGTCAGAAACAAGAGGAATGCCAGCGGACCCGCTGCGACTGAAGAGAAGTTGAGATTTCCCCTCTTAAGCTCTAGATGATAATCCCTTTAACTTCTCCTTAATATAAGGTGTCCTGGCGCTTCCATCGCATCACAAAACGAGGTGTTCTCATTAGGAAAGTCAGGAGGAACATCTGGGGTTCGGCCACCATTCTCCAAGACCCCCAAATGCCTTTCCCACTGCAGATGAACCTGTCTGATCTGCACTGCCTTGACTGTCACCTGGAGGCTCCAGGCCCGAAACACCTGCACGTGTGACACGACTTTGTGCCTCTAGGCCAAGCCACAGATCCCTCTGTCCACTCGACATGGAGCCTGACACTGCTGCTGCAGCTGGTCAGGCAAGTCGCCGTGCACGTGTCAAGGCAAGACGAGGCCTGTCTCCTGTGTGGGTCCCTCAGGGGTACACCAAGACCTAAGTCAGGACGGTCGAGGAAAGCTCAGGCTCCAGCCTCAGCAAAAGTCGAGACCTGAGCACCTAGACGATTAGGGAAGAATCCCCCGAGGCGCCTGGCTACTGGCACGGTGAATGTCAAATCCTGAGTGCACAGGGGCGAGTCCCTGGGTTCCCTGTTGTAACTCGAGAGGACCACACCAGAACTTGAGAAAAACCAAAAGATTCTCCCCTGCCAGCCGGGTGAGGATCTCCTGTGCTGTGGCATCTCGTGGGAAAGAACCTCTTCTCTAACGGACCCCCAGAGTGTCGTTCAACTTCTTGCTGTGACCCAAGAAGTTTCTCTCGCCTCCCGTCTTCACTCCAGGGGAACCCCGAGGGTCCCGCCATGAATTTAAAGGAGCTCCAGTATCTCTGTTGAGCTCCAGATGAGGGTTCCTTTCCTACTTTTTCAGGAAAGGGTTCCCAGCACTTCCCTCACATCCTAACAGGAGACACTCGAACCAGGACTGTCGGGAGCAGCATCAGGGGTCTTGCCACCATTTCCCAAGTCCCCCAAATACCTCGTATACTCCTAATGAACTTGACTGCCCTGCACTGGGTTGACTGTCACCACTGTCACCCCGAGGCTCGAAGCCTGACACACTGGCACGTGTGAGAGTCCCGGGTGGTACCTCGAGGTCAAGTCACAGAGTCCTGGGTCCACTCTACGGGGAGCCTTTCACAGCTGCTGCAGCTGCAGAGGCATGAGCAAGTGTACGTCTGCAGGCAAGACGAGGCGTGACTTACCTGTGGGGGCTCCATTGGAACCCCAAGATTTATGTCAGCATGGGCGAGAAAAGCTCAGGTACCAGCTTCAGCACCAGACGAGGACTGAGGACTCGGCGATGACTGGGGAGGAATCTCCAAAGGCTCATGGCAACTGCCAAGAAGACTGGCCTCTCCTACTGCCACGGGGGCGGGTCCATGTGGTCCCCGTCGTAACTCGAGTAACCCCGCCAAAACTCGAGATATACCAGAAGCTTCTCCCTTCCAAGTGGGGTGAGGTGCTCATTCACTGCGGCATCTTAGGGGAAATCACTCCTTCACACTTGGATCTCAAATGGCTCTTTACTCCCCTTGCTGTGACCCAGGAATTTCCCCGCCCTACCCGTCTCCACTCGAGAGGAACAACAAGGGATCCGTTGTGACTCAACAGATCCCTGTTTGCCCCTGCTAAGCTGCAGATGGTCGTCCCTTTTCCTGCCCCTTAGGGAAAGGTTCCCTGGAGCTTCGCTCGAATACCAAGAGAAGGTGCTCGCAACAGGAAAATCGGGAGGAGCATCAGGGGTTCGGTCATCATTAACCAAGACCCCCAAATGCCTTGTCCTCTTCAAATGAACTTGACAGACCCGCACTGCCTTGACTGTCACCCCGAGACTCGACGCAGGACACACTGGCACGTGTGACAGCACTTTGGACCTCGAGAGCAAGCCACAGATCATTCTGTCTCCTCGATGTGTACCCTGACGCTGCAGATGCAGCTGGTCAGTCAAGTAACCGTGCACGTGTCCACGTGAGATGAAGACTGTCTTCTCTGAGGGAGCCTCCGTGGAACCCAAAGACCTATGTCAGGACGGCTGAGGGAAGCTCAGGCACTGGCCTCAGCACAAGACGAGAACAGGGCACCCAGAGATATGTCAGTCAAGTAACCGTGCACGTGTCCACGTGAGATGAAGACTGTCTTCTCTGAGGGAGCCTCCGTGGAACCCAAAGACCTATGTCAGGACAGTTGAGGGAAGCTCAGGCACTGGCCTCAGCACAAGACGAGAACAGGGCACCCAGAGATGATTGGAGAGGAATCCCCAGATGTGACTGGCAACTCGAACGGAGACTGTCCTCTCCTGAGGCCAAAGGGGCATGTCCCTGGGCTCCCCGTGGAAAGACGAGAAACCCTGCCGCAACTCGAGAAACACCAGAAGCTTCTCCCTTGCAAACGGGGTGAAGCCCTTATCCGATCCGGAGTCTCGTGAGAAGTCTCCTTTACGCCCTTTCTGTGACACAATGAGTTCCCGGGGCCACAACCGTCGCACCAAAGCAGAAACCCAATGGACCCACTGCGACTCAAGAGGAGCACAGTTTGCTCCGGCTAACATCCAGATGATAGTCCCTTTTTCTGCTACTTGGTCTAAGGTGTCCTGGGGTTTCTGTCGCAACCCACAAGGAGTTGCTCGCAGCAGGAAAGTCGGGAGAAGCATCTGGGGTTCGCCCACCATTCTCCAAGACCCCCAAATGCTTTACCCATTGGAGATGAACCTGTCTGCCCTGCACTGCCTTGACTGTCACCCTGAGGCTAGACGCCCGAAACACCTGCACGTGTGACAGCACTTGGGGCATCGAGGGCAAGCCACAGATCCCTGTGTCCGCTAGACATGGAGACTGACACTGCTGCTGCAGCTGGTCAGGTAAGTAGCCTTGCACGTGTCCAGGCGAGACGAGGCCTGTCTCCTCTGTGGGGCCCTCAGGGGTATATCAAGACACAGGTCAGGACGGTCTAGGAAAGCTCAGGCTCTGACCTCAGGGAAAGTCGAGGATTAAGTACTGAGACGATTAGGGAAGAATCCCCAGAGGCGCCTGGCAACTGGCACTGAGATTGTCCAATCCTGAGTGCACAGGGGTGAGTCCCTGGGTTCCCCGTTGTAACTCGAGAGTACCCCGACACAACTTGAGAAAAACCAAAAGATTTTCCCCTGAAAGTGGGGTGAGGACCTCGTTTGCTGTGGTGTCTCGGGGGAAAGAACCTCTTCTCTCTTGGAACTCCACAGTGTCGTTCACCTTCTTGCTGTGACCCAAGAATTTTCTCGTGCTGCCCTTCCATACCCGAGGGGAACACCGAGGGGCCCGCCATTAATGGAAAGGAGCCCCAGTATCCCTGCTGAGCTCCAGCAGAGGATCCCTTTCCTGCTTGTTCGGGAAAGGGTTCCCAGCACTCCCTTCACATCCCAGCAGGAGACACTCGAACTAGGACTATCAGGAGCAGCATCAGGTGTCTTGCCACCATTCCCCATGTCCCCCAAATACCTCGTTCACTCCAGATGAACCTGATTGCCCTGCACTGGGTCGACTGTCACACCGAGGTTCGAAGCCTGACACACTGGCACGTGTGACAGACCCGGGTGGTAACTCGAGGTCAAATAACAGAGCCCTGTGTCCACTCGACGGGGAGCCTTTCACAGCTGCTGCAGCTTCAGAGGAAAGCGCAAGTGTACGACTCCAGGCAAGACGAGGCCTGACTTGCCTGTGTGGGCTTCATGGGAACCCCAAGATTCATGTAAGCAAGGGCCAGGAAAGCTGAGGTACCAGCTTCAGCACCAGACGAGGCCTGAGGACTCGGCGATGACTGAAGAGAAATCCTCAAAGGCGTATGGCAACTAGCACTGAGAAGGGTGGATCCATGTTCTCCCCATCGTAACTCGAGAAACCCCACTCTAACTCGAGTAATGCCAGATGCTTCTCCCTTGCAAGCGGGGTGAGGCCATTATCCACTGTGGCATCTCTGGGGAAATCACTCCTTCCCTCTTGGACCTCGAAGGGGTCTTTCCCCCACTTGCTGTGTGGTGGTAACTCGAGGTCAAATAACAGAGCCCTGTGTCCACTCGACGGGGCGCCTTTCACAGCTGCTGCAGCTTCAGAGGAAAGCGCAAGTGTACGACTCCAGGCAAGACGAGGCCTGACTTGCTGTGGGAGCCTCATGGGAACCCCAAGATTCATGTAAGCAAGGGCCAGGAAAGCTCAGGTACCAGCTTCAGCACCAGACGAGGCCTGAGGACTCGGTGATGACTGGGGAGAAATCCTCAAAGGTGCATGGCAACTAGCACTGAGACTGTCCTCTCCTGAGGCCACTGGGGTGGGTCCATGGGCTCCCCATCGTAACTCGAGAAACCCCACTTCAACTCGAGAAATACCAGATGCTTCTCCCTTGCAAGGGGGGTGACGTCCTTATCCACTGCAGCATCTCTGGGGAAATCACTCCTTCCCTCTTGGACCTCGAAGGGGTCTTTCCCCCCCTTGCTGTGACCCAGGAATTTCGCCGCCCTATCCGTCTCAACTCCAGAGGAACAACAAGGGATCCACTGCGAATCAGCAGAGCCCTGTTTGCCCCTGCTAAGCTCCAGATTATCCTTCCTTCTCCTGAACCTTAGGGAAAGATTTCCTGGAGCTTCGCTCGAATACCATGAAGAGGTGCTTGCAACAGGAAAGTTGGGAGGAGCATCAGAGGTTCGGCCACAAATCACCAAGTCCCCAAAAATCTTGACCCAGGAATTTCGCCGCCCTACCGGTCTCAACTCGAAAGGAACAACAAGGGATCCGCTGCGACTCAACAGATCCCTGTTTGCCCCTGCTAAACTGCAGATGGTCGTTTCTTTTCCTGCTCTTTGGGGAAAGGTTCCCTGGAGCTTCGCTCAAATACCAAGAGGAGATGCTCGCAACAGGAAAATCGGGAGGAGCATCAGGGGTTCGGTCATCATTAATCAAGACCCCCAAATGCCTTGTCCACTTCAAATGAACTTGACTCTCCTTCCCTCTTGGACCTCGAAGGGGTCTTTCCCCCCCTTGCTGTGACCCAGGAATTTCGCCGCCCTACCCGTCTCAATTCCAGAGGAACAACAAGGGATCCACTGCAAATCAGCAGAGCCCTGTTTGCCCCTGCTAAGCTCCATATTATCGTTCCTTTTCCAGCACCTTAGGGAAAGATTCCCTGGAGCTTCGCTCGAATACCAAGAAGAGGTGCTTGCTACAGGAAAGTTGGGAGGAGCATCAGAGGTTTGGCCACCAATCACCAAGATCCCCAAAAGCCTTGTCCACGGCTGATGATATTGACAGCGCTGCGCTGCCTTGACTGTCACCCCGAGTCTAGAAGCATGACACACTGGCACGTGTGACAGCACCTTGGACCTCGAGAGTAAGCCACAGATACCTCTGTCGGCTCGACATGGAGGGTAACACTGCTGCTGCATCTTTTCAGGCAAGTAACTGAGAACGTTCCTGGCCACAACCGTCACACCAATGAGGAACACCAGTGATCCGGCTGAGACTGAAGAAAATCCAAGTTTTCCCCTGTTAAGCTCTAGATGATAGTCCCTTTTCTTCTCCTTAATATAAGGTGTCCTGGGGCTTCCGTCGCATCACAAAAGGAATTGCTCGCAGTAGGAAAGTCAGGAGGAGCATCTGGAGTTCAGCCACCATTCTCCAAACGCCCAAATGCTTTGTCCACTGCTGATGAACCTTTCTGCCTTACACAGCCTTGACTGACATCAGGAGGCTCGACGCCCGAAACACCTGCACTTGTGACTGCACTTTGGGCGTCAAGGGCAAGCCATAGATTCATGTGTCCGCTCGACATGGAGCCTGACACTGCTGCTGCAGCTGGAAAGACAAGTAGCCATGAACGTGTCCAGGCGAGACAAGGACTGTCTCCACTGTGGGGCACTCATGGGACCACCAAGACCTAGGTCAGGACGGTCGAGGAAAGCTCAGTCTCCGGCTTCATCATAAGTCGAGGACAGAGCGCCGAGATGATTAAGGAAGAATCCCCAGTGGCGCCTGGCAACTGGCATGGAGTATTTCCAATCCTGAGTGCACAGGGGCGAGTCCCTGTGTTCCTCGTTTTAACTCGAGGGGACCCCACCACAACTTGAGAAGAACCAAAAGATTTTCCCTTGCAAGCGGGGTGAGGACCTCGGCTGTTGTGGCGTCTCTGGGGAAAGAACTTCTTCTGTCTCGGAACTCAAGAGTGTCATTAACCTTTTTACTGTGACCGAAGAAGTTTCTATCGCCGTCTGTCCTCACTCGAGCGGAAAACCGAGGGTTCCGCCAGGTAAATGCTTTGTCCACTGCCGTGAACCTTTCGGCCTTGCACGGCCTTGACTGACATCAGGAGGCTCGACGCCTGAAACACGTGCACGTGTAACTGCACTTTAGGCGTCGAGGGTAAGCCACAGATTCCTGTGTCCGCTCGACATGGAGCCTGACACTGCTGCTTCAGCTGGAAAGGCAAGTAGCCATGAACGTGTCCAGGCGAGACAAGGACTGTCTCCACTGTGGGGCCCTCATGGGACCACGAAGACCTAGGTCAGGACGGTCGAGGACAGCTCAGCCTCCGGCTTGAGCATAAGTCGAGGACAGAGCGCCGAGATGATTAGGGAAGAATCCCCAGTGGCGCCTGGCAACTGCCATGGAGACTTTCCAATCCTGAGTGCACAGGGGCGAGTCCCTGTGTTCCCCGTTTTAACTCGAGAGGACCCCACCACAACTTGAGAAAAAACAAAAGATTCTCCCTTGCAAGCGGGGTGAGGACTTCGTCTGTTGTGGCGTCTCTGGGGAAAGAACCTCTTCTGTCTCGGACCTCAAGAGTGTCGTTCACCTTTTTATTGTGACCGAAGAAGTTTCTATCGCCGCCTGTCCTCACTCGAGCGGAAAACCGAGGATTCCGCCAGGAATCAAAGAAGCCCCAGTATCCCTGCTGATATCCAGATGTGGGTCCCTTTCTTGCTTTTTCGGGAAAGGGTTCTGAGCTCTTCCCTCACATCGCAACTGGAGAAACTCGAACCAGGACTGTCAGTAGAAGCCTCAGGGTCTTTCCACCATACCCCAAGACCCCCAAATACCTCATTCACTCCAGGTGAACCTGACTGCCATGCACTGGGTCGACTGTCACCCAGAGGCTCGAAGCCTGACACACTGGCACGTGTGACAGAAATGGGTGGTACGTCCTGCACTGCCTTGACAGTCACATTGAGGCTGGAAGCCCGAAACACTTGCACGTGTGACAGCACTTTGGGCCCCGATGGAAAGCCACAGATCCCTGTGTCCGCTAGAGATGGAGCCTGACACTGCTACTGCAGCTGGTCAGGCAAGTAGCAGAGCACGTGTCCAGGCGATATGAGGCCTGTTTCCTCTGTGGTCATGAGGCTGGAAGCCCGAAACACTTGCACGTGTGACAGCACTTTGGGCCCCGATGGAAAGCCACAGATCCCTGTGTCCGCTAGAGATGGAGCCTGACACTGCTACTGCAGCTGGTCAGGCAAGTAGCAGAGCACGTGTCCAGGCGATATGAGGCCTGTTTCCTCTGTGGTCCCTCAGGGGTACACCCAGACCTAGGTCATGACAGTCGAGGAAAGCTCAGGCTCTGGCCTCAGCAAAAGTCGAGGACTAAGCACCGAGACCATTAGGGAAGTATCCCCAGAGGCGCCTGACAACTGGCACGGATACTGTCCAATCCTGATTGCACAGGGGTGAGTCCCTGGATTCCCGGTTGTAACTCGAGGGTACCCCATCAAAACTTGAGAAAAAACAAAAGATTCTCCCCTGCAAGCGGGGAAAGACCTCGTCTGCTGTGTTGTATTGGGGTAAAGAACCTCTTTTCTCTTGGAGCTGCAGAGTGTAGATCACCTTCTCGCTGNAGTCACAGAGCCCTGGGTCCACTCGACGGGGAGCCTTTCACAGCTGCTGCAGCTGCAGAGGCATGCGCAAGTGTACGTCTGCAGGCAAGACGAGGCATGACTTACCTGTGGGGGCTCCATTGGAACCTCAAGATTTATGTCAGCATGAGCGAGAAAAGCTCAGGTACCAGCTTCAGCACCAGACGAGTACTGAGGACTCGGCGATGACTGGGGAGGAATCTCCAAAGGCTCATGGCAACTGCCAAGAAGACTGGCCTATCTTACTGCCACGGGGGCGTGTCCATGTCGTCCCCGTCGTAACTCGAGTAACCCCACCAAAACTCGAGATATACCAGAAGCTTCTCCCTTCCAAGCGGGGTGAGGCCCTCATTCACTGCGGCATCTTAGGGGAAATCACTCCTTCACACTTGGATCTCGAATGGCTCTTTACTCCCCTTGCTGTGACCCAGGAATTTCCCCGCCCTACCCGTCTCAACTCGAGAGGAACAACAAGGGATCCGCTGCGACTCAACAGATCCCTGTTTGCCCCTGCTAAGCTGCAGATGGTCGTCCCTTTTCCTGCCCCTTAGGGAAAGGTTCCCTGGAGATTCGCTCGAATACCAAGAGGAGGTGCTCGCATCAGGAAAATCGGGAGGAGCATCAGGGGTTCGGTCATCATTAACCAAGACACCCAAATGCCTTGTCCACTTCAAATGAACTTGACAGACCCGCACTGCCTTGACTGTCACCCCGAGACTCGACACAGGACACACTGGCACGTGTGACAGCACTTTGGACCTCAAGAGCAAGCCACAGATCATTCTGTCTGCTCGATGTGGACCCTGAGACTTCAGATGCAGCTGGTCAGTAAAGTAGCCGTGCACGTGTCCACGTGAGACGAAGACTGTCTTCTCTGAAGGAGCCTCCGTGGAACCCAAAGACCTATGTCAGGACGGTTGAGGGAAGCTCAGGCACTGGCCTCAGCACAAGACAAGAACAGGGCACCCAGAGATGATTGGAGAGAAATCCCCAGATGTGACTGGCAATTCGAACGGAGACTGTTCTCTCCTGAGGCCAACGGGGCATGTCGCTGGGCTCCCCGTGGAAAGTCGAGAAACCCTGCCGCAACTCGAGAAACACCAGAAGCTTCTCCCTTGCAAACGGGGTGAAGCCCTTATCCTATCCGGAGTCTCTTGAGAAATCACCCCTTCCCTCTTGGACCTCGAAAGTCTCCTTTACGCCCTTTCTGTGACACAAGGAGTTCC
The DNA here is from genome assembly GCA_006408635.1 of Nanger granti. Taxonomy (NCBI): domain Eukaryota; kingdom Metazoa; phylum Chordata; class Mammalia; order Artiodactyla; family Bovidae; genus Nanger; species Nanger granti. Next base: position 14,936 of record SJYD01056407.1, on the reverse strand, counting down.
CGGGGCCACAGCCGTGGCACCAAAGCGGAAACCCAATGGACCCGCTGCGACTCAAGAGGAGCCCAGTTTGCCCCGGCTAACATCCAGATGATAGTCCCTTTTTCTGCTACTTAGTCTAAGGTGTCCTGGGGTTTCTGTCGCAACCCACAAGGAGGTGCTCGCAGCAGGAAAGTCGGGAGGAGCATCTGGGGTTCGCCCACCATTCTCCAAGACCCCCAAATGCTTTGCCCATTGGAGATGAACCTGTCTGCCCTGAACTGCCTTGACTGTCACCCCGAGGCTAGACGCCCGAAACACCTGCACGTGTGACAGCACTGGGGGCATCGAGGGCAAGCCACAGATCCCTGTGTCCGCTAGACATGGAGACTGACACTGCTGCTGCAGCTGGTCAGGTAAGTAGCCTTGCACGTGTCCAGGCGAGACGAGGCCTGTCTCCTCTGTGGGGCCCTCAGGGGTATATCAAGACACAGGTCAGGACGGTCGAGGAAAGCTCAGGCTCCGACCTCAGCGAAAGTCGAGGATTGAGTACTGAGACGATTAGGGAAGAATCCCCAGAGGCGCCTGGCAACTGGCACTGAGATTGTCCAATCTTGAGTGCACAGGGGCGAGTCCCTGGGTTCCCCGTTGTAACTTGAGAGGACCCCGACACAATTTGAGAAAAAAAGAAAAGATTTTCCCCTGCAAGTGGGGTGAGGACCTCGTTTGCTGTGGTGTCTCAGGCGAAAGAACCTCTTCTCTCTTGGAACTCCAGAGTGCCGTTCACCTTCTTGCTGTGATAAGAATTTTCTCGTGCCACCTGTCCATACCCGAGGGGAACACCGAGGGGCCTGCCATTAATGGAAAGGACCCCCAGTATCCCTGCTGAGCTCCAGCTGAGGATCCCTTTCCTGCTTGTTCGGGAAAGGTTTCCCAGCACTCCCTTCACATCCCAGCAGGAGACACTCGAACTAGGACTGTCAGGAGCAGCATCAGGTGTCTTGCCACCATTCCCCATGTCCCCCAAAAACCTCGTTCACTCCAGAAGAACCTGACTGCCCTGCACTGGGTCGACTGTCACACCGAGGTTCGAAGCCTGACACACTGGCACGAGTGACAGACCCGGGTGGTACCTCGAGGTCAAATAGCAGAGCCCTGTGTCCACTCGACGGGGAGCCTTTCACAGCTGCTGACGCCGCCCGTCCTCACTCCAGGGGAACCCCGAGGGTCCCGCCATGAATTTAAAGGAGCCCCAGTATCCCTGCTGAGCTCTAGATGAGGGTCCCTTTCCTGCTCTATCAGGAAAGGGTTCCAGCACTTCCCTCATATCCCAACAGGAGACAGTCTAACCCGGACTCTCAGAAGCAGCATCAGGTGTCTTGCCACCATTCCCTATGTCCCCCAAATACCTCGTTCACTCCAGATGAAGCTGACTGCCCTGCACTGGGTCGACTGTCACACCGAGGTTCGAAGCCTGACACACTGGCACGTGTGACAGACCCAGGTGGTACCTCGAGGTCAAATAGCAGAGCCCTGTGTCCACTCGACGGGGAGCCTTTCACAGCTGCTGTATCTTCAGAGGAAAGCGCAAGTGTACGACTCCAGGCAAGACGAGGCCTGACTTGCCTGTGGGGGCTTCATGGGAACCCCAAGATTCATGTAAGCAAGGGCCAGGAAAGCTGAGGTACCAGCTTCAGCACCAGACGAGGCCTGAGGACTCGGCGATGACTGGGGAGAAATCCTCAAAGGCGTATGGCAACTAGCACTGAGACTGTCCTCTTCTGAGGCCACTAGAGTGGGTCAGGGCTTCATGGGAACCCCAAGATTCATGTAAGCAAGGGCAAGGAAAGCTTCAGCACCAGCTTCAGCACCAGACGAGGCCTGAGGACTCGGCGATGACTGGGGAGAAATCCTCAAAGGCGTATGGCAACTAGCACTGAGACTGTCCTCTTCTGAGGCTACTAGGGTGGGTCCATGGGCTCCCCGTCGTAACTCGAGAAACCCCACTGTAACTCGAGTAATACCAGATGCTTCTCCCTTGCAAGCGGGGTGAGGTCATTATCCACTGCGGCATCCCTGGGGAAATCACTTCTTCCCTCTTGGACCTCGAAGGGGTCTTTCCCCCCTTTGCTGTGACCCAGGAATTTCGCCGCCCTACCCCTCTCAACTCCAGAGGAACAACAAGGGATCCACTGCGACTCAACAGAGCCCTGTTTGCGCCTGCTAAGCTCCAGATTATCGTTCCTTTTCCTGCACCTTAGGGAAAGGTTCCCTGGAGCTTCGCTC
>SJYD01056404.1:6367-23313 GCA_006408635.1 Nanger granti | reverse complement strand
GAACAACAATTGATCCACTGCGACTCAACAGAGCCCTGTTTGCCCCTGCTAAGCTTCAGATGATCGTCCCCTTTCCTGCGCCTTTGAGAAAGGTTCCCTAGAGCTTCGCTCGAACACCAAGAGGAGGTGCTCACAACAGGAAAGTCGGGAGGAGCGTGAGGGATTCAGCCACCATTCACCAAAACCCCCAAATGCCTTGTTCACTGCAGATGAACTTGAAAGCCCCACACTGCCTTGACTGTCACCCTNTAAGCTTCAGATGATCGTCCCCTTTCCTGCGCCTTTGAGAAAGGTTCCCTAGAGCTTCGCTCGAACACCAAGAGGAGGTGCTCACAACAGGAAAGTCGGGAGGAGCGTGAGGGATTCAGCCACCATTCACCAAAACCCCCAAATGCCTTGTTCACTGCAGATGAACTTGAAAGCCCCACACTGCCTTGACTGTCACCCTGATCAATCTTTGGCTCGAGACACGACACACTGGCACGTGTGACAGCACTTTGGACCTTGAGAGCAAGCCACAGATTTCTCTGTCAGCTCGACATGGAGCCTGACACTGCTGCTGCATCAGTTCAGGCAAGTAGCCGTGAACGTGTCCAGTTGAGCCCAAGTCTGTCTTCTTTGTGGGAGCCTGAGGGGAACCCCAAGACTTAGGTCAAGACTGTCAAGGGAAGCTCAGGCACTGGCCTCAGAAAAAGTCGAGGATAGGGCATCCAGAGACGATTGGTGAGGCATCCCCAGAGGTGACTGGCAACTTGCACGGAGACCATCCTCTCCTGAGGTCAGAGGGGCGCGTTCCTGGGCTCCCCATCAAAACTCGAGAAACCCCGCCCCAATTCGAGAAACAAGAGCAGCTTCTCCCTTGCAAGCGGGTTGAGGCCCTTACTCGATCCGGCATCTCATGGGAAATCACCCCTTCCCTCTTGGAACTCGAAAGTCTCCTTTATTCCCTTGCTGTGACACAAGGAGTTCCCGACCACAACCGTCGCACCGAAGAGGAATACCAATGGACCCGCTTCGACTCAAGAGGAGACCAGTTTGCCCCTGCTAAGCTCTAGATGATAGTACATTTGTTTTGCTCGTTAGTCTAAGGTTCCTGGTTCTGCCATCTCATCCCAAAAGGAAGTGCTCACAGTAGGAAAGTCGGGAGGAGCATCTGGCGATCGGCCACCATTCTTCAAGACCCCCAAATGCCGTGTCCACTGCAGATGAACTTGTTTGCCCTGCAATGCCTTCATTGTCAACCGGAGGCTCGACTCCCGAAATACCTGCACGTGTGACAGCACTTTGGGCCTCTAGGGCAAGCCACAGATCCCTGTGTTCGCTCGACATGGAGCCTGACACTGCTGCTGCAGCTGGTCAGGCAAGTAGCCATGCACGTGTCCAGGCAGAACGAGGCCTGTCTTCTATATGGGGCCCTCCTGGGTACACCAAGACCTAGGTCAGGACGGTCGAGGATATCTCAGGCTCCGGCCTCAGCAAAAGTTGAGGATGGAGCACCGAGACGATTAGGGAAGAATCCCCACAGGCGCCTGGCAACTGGCACGGAGACTGTCCAATCCAGAGTGCACAGGGTAGAGGCCCTGGGTTCCCCGTTGAAACACTAATGAACCCCTCCACAACTTGTGAAAAACCAAAAGAATCTCCCCTTCAAGAGGGGAAGGACCTCGTGTGCTGTATTTTATCGGGGGAAAGAACCTCTTCTCTCTTGGAGCTGCAGAATGTAGATCACCTTCTCGCTGTGACCCAAGAAGTTTCCTCGCCGCCCGTGCTCACTCAAGGGGAACACCAACGGTCTCGCCATGAATGTAAAGGAGCCCCAGTATTCCTGCTGAGCTCCAGTTCAGGGTCTCTTTCCTGCTCTGTCGGGAACAGTTTCCCAGCACTTCCTTCACATCTCAACANCGCCGCCCGTCATCACTCAAGGGGAACACCAACGGTCTCGCCATGAATGTAAAGGAGCCCCAGTATTCCTGCTGAGCTCCAGTTCAGGGTCTCTTTCCTGCTCTGTCGGGAACAGTTTCCCAGCACTTCCTTCACATCTCAACAAGAGACACTCGAACCAGGACTGTCGGGAGCAGCATCAGGAATATTGCCCCCATTCCCCAAGACACCCAAATACCTCGTTCACTCCAGGTGAACCTGACTGCCCTGCCCTGGGTCAACTGTCACCTCGAGGCTCGAAGCCTGTCACATTGGCACGTGTGACAGACTGGGTGGTACCTCGAAGTCAAGTCACAGTTCACTGTGTCCACTTGACGGGAATCATTTTGACTTCCCTGAACTGGGTCAACTGTCACCTCGAGGTTCGAAGCCTGACACATTGACACGTGTGACAGACTGGGTGGTACCTCGAAGTCAAGTCACAGTTTCCTGTGTCCAGTTGACGGGAATCATTTCACAGCTGCTTCAGCTGCAGAGGGAACCTCAAGGGTACGTCGCCAGGCATGAAGAGGCCTGACTTTCCTGTGGGGCCTCCATGGGAACCCCAAGATTTATGTCAGCATGGGCGAGGAAAGCTCAGTTTCTAGCTTCAGCATCAGACGAGGACTGAGGACTCGGCGATGACTGGGGAGGAATCCTCAAAGGCGCATGGCAACTGACAATAAGACTGGCATCTCCTTAGGCCACAGAGGTGTGTCCAGGGGCTCCCCATCGTAACTTGAGAAAACTCGCCGCAACTCGAGAAATACCAGATGCTTCTTCCTTGCAAGCGGGCTGAGACTCTTATCCACAGCAGCATCTCTTGGGAAATCACTCCTTCCCTTTTGGACCTCGAAGGGCTCTTTCACCCCCTTGCAGTGACCCAGGAATTTCCCCGCCCTGCCCATCTCAATTCGAGAGGAACAAAAGGGATCCACTGCTACTCAGCAGATACCTCTGGCCCCTGTTAAGCTCCAGATGATCGCCCCCTTTACTACCCCTTAGGGAAAGATTCCCTGGAGCTTGGCTCGATTACCAAGAGGAGGTGTTCGCAACACAAAAGTAAGGAGGAGTATCAGGGGTTCGGCTCCCATTCACCAATATCCCCCAATGCATTGTCCACTGCAGATGAACTAGACAGCCTCTCACTACATTAGCTGTCACTCCGAGGCTCTACGCACGACACACTGGCACTTGTGACTGCACTTTTGTCCTCAAGAGCAATCCAGAGATCACTCCGTTTGCTCCACATGGAGCCTGACACTGCTGCTGCAGCTGTTCAGGCAAGTAGCTGTGCACGTGACCAGNCGCACTACATTAACTGTCACTCCGAGGCTCTACGCACGACACACTGGCACTTGTGACAGCACTTTTGACCTCGAGAGCAATCCAGAGATCCCTCTGTTTGCTCGACATGGAGCCTGACACTTCTGCTGCAGCTGATCAGGCAAGTAGCCATGCACGTGACCAGGTGAGACGAAGCCTGTCTCCTCTGTGGGATTCTCAGTGGAACCCCCAAGAACTAGGTCAGGACGGTCCAGGGAAGCTCAGACACTGGTCTCAGCACAAGTCGAGGACAGGGCACCCAGAAACGATTTGAGAGGAATCCCCAAAGGTGACTGTCAACTGGCACAGAGACTATCTTCTCCTGAGGCCACAGGGGTGTGTCCCTGAGCTCCCCGTCGCAACTCGAGAAACCCCATTGCAACTTGATAAACACAAGAAGCTTCTCCCTTGCAAGCGGGGTGAGGGCTTTATCTGGTCCGGCGTCACGTGGGAATTCACATTTTCCCGCTAGGAACACGAAGGGCTCATTCATTCCCATGCTGTGACACAAGGAATTCCGGCCACAGCTGTCACACCCAAGAGGAACACCAGTGAACCCGCTGCTGTTCAAGAGGAGCCCAGTTTTCCTCTGCTAAGCTCTAGATGATAGTCCCTTTTCCTGCTCCTTAATATAAGATTTCCTGGGGCTTCCATCACATCCCAAATGGAGGTGCTCACAGGAGGAAAGATGGGAGGAGTATCTGCTTTTCGGCCACCATTCTCCAAGACCCCCAAATTCCTTTCCCACTGCAGATGAACCTGTCTGATCTGAACTGCCTTGACTGTCACCCCGAGGCTCCACCACCGAAACACCTTCACGTGTGACAGCACATTGGGCCACGAGGGCAAGCCACAGATTGCTGTGTCCGCTTGACATGGAGCCTGACACTGCTGCTGCAGGTGGTCAGGTAAGTAGCCCTGCACCTGTCTAGGCGAGATGAGGCCTGTGTCCTCTGTGGGGCCCTCAGGGGTACACCAAGACCAACGTCAGATGGTCGAGTAAAGCCTAGGCTCCGGCCTCAGCAAAAGTCGAGGTTTGAGCACCGAGACGATTAGGAAAGTATCCCCAGAGGCACCTGGCAAATGACACAGAGACTGTCCAAACGTGAGTGCACAGGGATGAGTCCCTAGGTTCACTGTTGTAATTCGAGAGGACCTCGCTTCAACTTGAGAAAACCAAGAGATTCCCCTCTGCAATTGTGGTGAGGACCTCGTCTGCTGTGGAATCTCCGGGGAAAGAACCTCTACTTTCTTGACCTTCAAAGTGTCCTTCACCTTCTTGCTGTGACCCAAGAAGTTTCTTGCGCCACCTGTCGTTACTCGAGGGGAACACCGAGGGTCCCGCCATGAATGTAAAGGAGCCTCAGTATCCCTGATGAGCTCCAGATGACGGGACCTTTCCTGCTCTGTCAGGAATGGTTTCCCAGCACTTCCTTCACAACCCAACTGGAGACGCTCGAACCAGGACTGTTGGGAGCAGTATCAGGGATCATGCCACCATTCCCCAAGACACCCAAATACCTCCTTTACTCCAGATTAACCTGACTGCCCTGCACTGGGTAGACTGTCATGCCGAGGCTCGAAGTCTGACACACTGGCACCTGTGACACACCTGGGTGGTACCTCGAAGTCAAGTCACAGATCCCTGTGTCCACTCGATGGGGAACCTTTAACAGCTGCTGCAGCTGCAGAAGCAAGCGCAAGTGTACATCTCCAGGCAAGACGAGGCCTGACTTTACTGTGTGGTCTCCATGGGAACCCCAAGATTTGTCAGCATGGGCGAAGAGAGCTCAGGTCCAGCTTCAGCATCAGACGGGGACTGATGAAACGACGATTACTGGGGAGGAATCCCCAAAGGCGCATGGCAACTGGCATGAATACTGGCTTCTCCTGAAGCCACAGGGGTAGGTCCAGGGGCTGCCCGACTTAACTCTAGAATCCACGGTGCAATTAGAAAAATACCAGATGCTTCTCCATTGCAAGCGGGGTGAGGCCCTTATCCACTGCGGCATCTCTGGGAAAATCAATCTTTTCCTATTGGAACTCTAAGGGATGTTTCACACCCTCGCTGTGACCCAGGAATTTCCCCCACTCTACTGGTCTCACACCGAGAGGAACAACAAAGGATCCGCTGCGTCTCAACAGAGCCCTGTTTGCCCCTACTAAGATCCAGATGATCGTCCCTTTTCCTTCTCCTTTGAGAAAGTTTCCCCAGAGCTTCCCTCGAATAACAAGAGGAGGTGCTCACAGCAGGAAAGTCAGGAGGAGCAAGAGGGATTCCGCCACCATTCACCAAAACCCACAAATACTTTGTTCACTGCAGATGAACTAGATAGCCCTGCACTGCCTTGACTGTCACCCCGATCACCCTTTGGCTCGAGACACGACACATTGGCTCGTGTGACAGCACTTTAGACCTTGAGAGCAAGCCACAGATCACTCTGTCAGGACAACATGGAGCCTGACACTGCTGCTGCAGCAGTTGAGGCAAGTAGCCGTGCACTTGTCCAGGTGAGCCCAAGCCTGTCTTCTTTGTGGGAGCCTCAGGGGAACCCCAAGACCTAGTTCAGGACAGTTGGGTGAAGCTCAGGCACTGGCCTCAGCAAAAATCGAGGATAGGGCATCCAGAGACGATTGGAGAGGAATCCCCAGAGGTGACTGTCAACTCGCACGGAGACCGTCCTCTCCAGAGGGGCGCATCCCTGGTCTCCCGGTCTTAACTCGAGAAACCCCGCCCCAATTTGAGAATCACGAGCATCTTCTCCCTTGCAAGCGGGGTGATGCCCTTACCCGATCCGTCATCTCGTGGGAAATCTCCCCTTCCCTCTTGGAACTCGCAGGTCTCCTTTATTCCCTTGCTGTTACACAAGGAGTTCCCGATCACAACCGTCGCACCGAAGAGGAACACCAATGGATTCACTGAGACTCAAGAGGAACTCAGTTTGCCCATGCTAAGGTCTAGATGATTGTTCCTTTTCCTGCTCCTTAGTCTAAGGTTCCTGGGGCTGCCATCTCATCCCAAAAGGAAGTGTTGACAGTAGGAAATTCGGGAGGAGCATTTGGGGATCGGCAGCCATTCTCCAAGACCCCCAAATGTCGTGTCCACTGCAGATGAACCTGTCTGCCCTGCACTGCCTTGACTGTCAACCGGAGGCTCAACGCCCTAAAGACCTGCACGTGTGACAGCACTTTGGGCCTCTAGAGCAAGCCACAATTACCTGTGTTCGCTCGACATGGAGCCTGACACTGCTGCTGCAGCTGGTCAGGCACTTAGTCATGCACCTGTCCAGGCGGGACGAGGCCTGTTTTCTATATGGAGCCCTAAAGGGTACACCAAGACCTAGGTCAGGACGGTCGAGGAAAGCTCAGGCTCCGGCCTCAGCAAAAGTCGTGGACGGAGCACTGAGACGATTAGGGAAGAATCCCCACAGGCGCTTGGCAACTGTCAGGGAGGCTGTCCAATCCAGAGTGCACAGGGGAGAGTCCCTGGTTTCCCCATTGAAACACTAATGAACCCCTCCACAATTTGTGAAAAACGAAAAGATTCTCCCATGCAAGTGGGGAAGGACCTCGTCTGCTGAGTTGTATCGGGGAAAAGAACCTCTTCTCTCTTGGAGCTGCAGAGTGTAGATCGCCTTCTCGCTGTGATCCAAGAAGTTTCTCTCGCCGACCGTCCTCACTCGAGGGGAACACCAATGGTCTCGCTATGAATGTAAAGGAGCCCCAGTATTCCTGCTGAGCTCCGGTTGAGTGTCCCTTTCCTGCTTTGTCGGGAACAGTTTCCCAGCACTTCCTTCACATCTCAACAGGAGACACTCGAACCAGGACTGTCGGGTGCAGCATCATAGATCTTGCCCTCATTCCCCAAGACACCCAAATACCTCGTTCACTCCATATGAACCTGACTGCCCTGCACTGGGTCGACTGTCACAACGAGGCTCGAAGCCTGACACACTGGCACCTGTGACAGACACGGGTGGTACCTCGAAGTCAAGTCACAGATCCCTGGGTCCACTCGACGGGGAGCCTTTCACAGCTGCTGCAGCTGCAGAAGCAAGCGCAAGTGTACATCTCCAGGCAAGACGAGGCCTGAATTTACTGTGTGGTCTCCTTGGGAACCCCAAGATTTATGTCAGCATGGGAGAAGACAGCTCAGGTCCAGCTTCAGCACCAGAGGGGGACTGAGGACTCGGCGATGACTGGGGAGGAATCCTGAAAATTGAATGACAACTGGTAAGAATACTGGCCTCTCCGGAGGCCACAGGGGCAGGTCCATGGGCTTCCCAGCTTAACTCGAGAATCCCCGGTTCAAATAGAAAAATACCAGAAGCTTCTACCTTGAAAGCAGAGTTTGGCCCTTATCCACTGTAGCATCTCTGGGGAAATCACTCTTTTTCTCTTGAACCTCGAAGGGCTCTTTCACCCCATTACTGTGACCCAGGAAGTTCCCCACCCTACTGGTCTCAACTCGAGAGGAACACCAAGGGATCCGCTGCGACTCAACAGAGCCCTGTTTGCCCGTGCTAAGCTCCAGATGATCATCTCTTTTCCTGCCACTTTGAGAAAGGTTCCCTAGATCTTTGCTCGAATACCAAGAGGAGGTGCTCACAACAGGAAAGTCGGAAAGAGCATGAGGGATTCCGCCACCATTCACCAAGTTCCCCAAATGCCTTGTTCACTGCAGATGAACTTGACAGCCCTGCACAGCCTTGACTGTCTCCCCGATCACCCTGTGGCTGAAGGCACGACACACTGGCACGTGTGACAGCACTTTGAACCTTGAGAGCAAGCCACAGGTCCCTCTCTCAGCTCGACATGGAGCCTGACACTGCTGCTTCAGCAATTCAGGCAAGTAGCCATGCACCTGTCCAGGTGAGCCCAAGACTGTCCTCTTTGTGGCATCCTCAGGGGAACCCCAAGACCGAGGTCATTACGGTCGAGGGAAGCTCAGGCACTGGCCTCAGCACAATTCGAGGATAGGGTAACCAGAGACGATTGGAGAGGAATCCCCAGAGGTGACTGGTAAATCGCACGGAGACCGTCCTCTCGTGAGGTCAAAGGGGCGCGTACATGGGCTAACCGTCGTAACTCGAGAAACCCCGTCCCAATATGAAAAACAAGAGCAGCTTCTCCCTTGCAAGCGGGTGAGGCCCTTACCTGATCCGGCATCTCGTGGGAAATCTCCCTTTCCCTCTTGGAACTCGAAGATCTGTTTACTCCCTTGCTGTGACACAAGGAGTTCCCGACAACAACAGTCGCACCGAAGAGGAACACCAATGGACACGCTGCGGCTTAAGAGGAGCCCAGTTTGCCCCTGCTGAGCTCTAGATGATAGTCCCTTTTCCTGCTCCTTAGTTAAGGTTCCTGGGGCTGCCATCTCATCCCAAAAGGAAGTGCTCGCAGTAGGAAAATCGGAAGGAACATCTGAGGATCTCCACCATTATTCAAGACCCCCAAATGCCGTGTTCACTGCAGATGAACCTGTCTGCCCTACACTGCCTTGACTGTCATCCGGGGGCTCGACTCCCAAAACACCTGCACGTGTGACAGCGTTTTGGACCTCAAGAGCAAGCCACAGATCCCTCTGTCCGCTAGACATGGAGCCTGACACTGCTGCTGCAGCTGGTCAGGCAAGTAGCCATGCACGAGTCCAGGCGGGCCGAGGCCTTTCTCCTATGTGGGGCCCTCAGAGGTACACCAAGACTAGGTCAGGACGATCGAGGAAATCTCAGGCTCCAGCCTTAGCAAAAGTCGAGCACAGAGCAACTAGACGGTTAGGGAAGAATCCCCACAGGTGTCTGGCAACAGGCACGCAGACTGTCCAATCCTGAATGCACAAGGGCGAGTCCCTGGGTTGCCCGTTGAAACATGAATGAACCACGCCACAACTTGAGAAAAACCAAAAGATTCTACAATGAAAGTGTCGTGACGACCTCGTCTGCTGTGGCGTCTTGGGGAAAAGAACCACTTCTCTTTTGGACCTCCAAAGTGTCGTTCACCTTCTAGCTGTGACCCAAGAATTTTCTCTCACCGCCTGTCCTCAATTGAGGGGAACACCGAGGGTCCCGCCATGAATGGAAAGGAGCCCCAGTATCCCTGCTGGGCTCCAAATGAGGGTCCCTTTCTTGCTCTGTCCGGAAAAGGTTCCCAGCAATTCCCTCATAACCCAACAGGAGACACTAGATCCAGGACTGTCGGGAGCAACATGAGGGGTCTGCCACCATTCCCCAAGACCCCCAAATACCTAGTTCACTCCAGATGAACCTGACTGCCCTGCACTGGGTCGACTGTCACCACGAGGCTCAAAGCCTGACACTGGTACGTGTGACAGACCTGGATAGTACCTCGAGGTCAACTCACAGATCCCTGTGTTCACTCGACGGGGAGCCTTTCACAGCTGCTGCAGTTTCAGAGGCAAGCGCAAGTGTACGTCTCCAGACAAGACGAGGCCTAATTTCCTGTGGGGGCTCCATGGGATCCCCAAGATTTATGTCAGCATGGGCGAGGAAAATTCAGGTACCAGCTTCAGCACCAGACGAGGACTGAGGACTCGGCGATGATTTGGGAGAAATCCCCAAATGCGCATGGCAACTGGCAAGAATACTGGCCTCTCCTGAGGCCACAGGTGCGGGTCCATGGGCTCCCCGTCGTAGCTCGAGTATCCCCGCCACAACATGAGAAGCACCAGAAGCTTCTCCCTTGCAGGCGGGGTGAGGCCCTTATCCACTGCAGCATCCCTGGGAAATCACTCCTTCCCTCTTGGTCCAAGAAGGGCTCTTTCCCCCCCTTGATGTGACTCAGGAATTTCCTCGCACCACCCGTCTCAACTCGAGAGGATCAATAAAGGATTCGCTGCATCTCAACAGAGCCCTGTTTGCACCTGATAAGCTCCAGATGAACGTCCCTTTTCCTGCCCCTTAGGGAAATGTTCCCTGGAGATTTGGTCCAATACCAACAGGAGGTGCTCGCAACAGGAAAGACGGGAGGAGCATCAGGGTTTCTTCCACCATTCACCAAGTTCCCCAAATGCCTTTTCTACTGCAGATGAACTTGACAGCCTTGCACTGCCTTGACTGTCACCCCGAGGCTCAACACCGAAAACAGCTGCACTTGTGACAGCCCTTTGGGCCTCGAACGCAAGCCACATGTCCCTGTGTCCCCTCGACATGGAGCCTGACACTGCTGCTGCATCTGGTCAGTCAAGGATTTGAGCACGTGTCCAGGTGAATTGAAGCTTGTTTCCTCTGTTGGAGCCTGAGGAGAACCCCAAGACCTAGGTCAGGACGGTCGAGGGAAGCTCAGGCACTGGCCTAAGCACATTTGGAGGACAGGGCACTCAGAGATGATTGAATAGGAATCCCCAGAGGTGACTGGCTACTGGCATGGAGAATGTCCTCTACTGACGCCACAGGTGCGCGTCCCTGGGCTGCCCGTCGTAACTGGAGAAACCCCGCCCCAACTCGAGAAACAACAGGAGCTTCGCCCTGGCAAGCCGGGTGAGGCCCTTATCCAATCCGGCTTCTCGTGGGAAATCACCCCTTCCCCCATGGATCTCGAAGGGCTCCTTCACTCCTTTGCTGTGACACAAGGAGTTCCCGGTCACAACAGTCGCACCCAAGAAGAATCCCAATGGACCCCCTGCGACTCAAGAGGAGCCCAGTTTTCACCTACTAATCTCTCGATGATAGTCCCTTTTCCTGCTCCTTAGTCTAAGGTGTCCTGGGGCTTTCATCGCATCCCAAAATGAAGTGCTCCCAATACGAAAGTCTGGAGGAGCATCTGGGTTTTGGCCACCATTCCCCAAGACCCCCAAATACCTTGTCCACTGCAGATGAACCTGTCTGCCCTGCAATGCCTTGACTGTGATCTGGAGGCTCGACACTCGAAACAACTGCACCTCTGAAAGCACTTTGGGCCTCGAGGGCAAACCACAGATTCCTGTGTCCGCTCGACAAGGAGCCTTACACTGCTGCTGCAGCTGGTCTTCCACTGCAGATGAACCTGTCTGCCCTGCACTGCCTTGACTGTGATCTGGAGGCTCGACCCTCGAAACAACTGCACCTCTGAAAGCACTTTGGGCCTCGAGGGCAAGCCACAGATCCCTGTGTCCGCTCGACAAGGAGCCTTACACTGCTGCTGCAGCTGGTCAGGCAAGTAGCTGTGCATGTGTCCAGGCGAGATGAGGCCTGTCTCCTCTATGGGGCCCTCAGGGGTACACCAATATATAGGTCAGGTCGTTCGAGGAAAGCTCAGGCTCTCGCCTCAGCAAAAGTCAAGGAGTGAGGACCCAGACGATTAAGGAAGAATCCGTAGAGGCGCCTGGCAACTGGCACAGAGACTGTCCAATCCTAAGTGCACAGGGGCGAGTCCCTGGTTTTCCATTTGTAACTTGAGAGGACCCCACCACAACTTGAGGAAAACCAAAAGATTCTCCCCTGCAAGCGGGGTGAGGACCTCGTCTGCTGTGGCATATCGGGGGAAAGAACCTCTTCTCTCTTGGACGTCCAAAGTGTCGTTCACCTCCCTGCTCTGACCCAAGAAATGTCTCCCGTTGCCTGTCCTCATTCGAGGGGAACATCGAGGGTCTCGCCTTGAATGGAAAGAAGCGCCAGCATCCCTGCTGAGCCTCCAATGAGGGTCTGTTTCCTGCTTTGTCGGGAAAGAGATCCCAGCAGTTTCTTCACAGCAAAACATGAGACACTCGAACCAGGACTGTCGGGAGCAGCATCAGGGGTCTGGCCACCATTCCCTAAGACACCCAAATACCTCGTTCACTCCTGATGAACCTGACTTCCCTGCACTGGGTCGACTGTCACCCCGAGGCTCGAAGCCTGACACACTGGCACCTGTGACAGACCCGGATGTTACCTCGAGGTCAAGTCACAGATCCCTGTGTCCACTCGACAGGGAGCCTTTCACAGCTACTGCAATGCAGAGGCAAGCACAATTTTACGTCTCCATGGAAGATGAGGCGTGACTTTCCCGTGGGGGCTTCATGGGAACCCCAAGATTTATGTCAGCATGGGCGAGGTAAGCTCAGGTACCAGCTTCAGCACTAGACGAGGACTGAGGACCCGATGAAGACGGGGGAGGAATCCCCAAATGCGCATGGCAATTGGCAAGAACAATGGCCTCTCCAGAGGCCACAAGGGCGGGTCTATGTGCTACCCGTCGTAACTCGAGAAATCCCGCCACAACTTGAGAAGTACCAGAAGCTTCAACCTTGCAAGTGGGGGTAAGGTCCTTATGCACTGGGGCATCTCTGGGGAAATCATTCCTTCCATCTTGGACCTGGAAGGGCGGTTTCACCTCCTTGAAAGGACCCAGGGATTTCCCCACACTACCGGTCTCAACTCGAGAGGAACAACAAGGGATCCGCTGCGACTCAACGGAGCCCTGTTTGCCGCTGCTAAGCTCTAGATTATAGTCCCCTTTCCTGCCCCTTAGGGAAACGTTCCCTGGAGTTTCGCTCGAATACCAAGAGGAGGTGCTCGGAACAGGAAATTTGGGGGAATCATCAGGGATTCGGCCACTATTCACCAAGACGCCTAAATGCCTTCTCCACTGCAGATGAACTTGAAAGTCCTGCACTGCCTGGCCTATCAACCCAAGGCTCAACGCACGACACACTGTCAGGTGTGACAGCACCTTGGACCTCGAGAGATAGCCACAGATCCCTCTGTCCGCTCGACATGGAGCCTGACACTGCTGCTGCAGCTGGTCAGGCAAGTAGCCGTGCACGTATCCAAGTGAGACGAAGCCTGTCTCCTCTGTGGGGGCCTCAGGGGAATCCCCAAGACCTAGGTAAGGACCGTTGAGGGAAGCTCAGGCACTGGCCTCAGCACAATTCCAGGACAGGTCACCCAGAGACTATTGGAGAATAATTCCCAGAGGTGACTGGCAACTGGCACGGAGACTGTCCTCTCCTAAGGCCACAGGGTCGCATTCCGGGCTCCCTGCTGCAACTCGAGAAACACCAGAAGCTTCTCCCTTGCAAGTGGAAGCCCTTATCCGATCCGGCGTCTCGTGGGAAATCTCCCCTTCGCTCTTGGACCTCGAAGGGCTCCTTCACTTCCTAGCTGTGATATAAGAAGTTCCTGGCCAAAACGGTCACACCCAAGAGGAACCCCAGTGGAACCGCTGTGACTCAAAAGGAGCCGAGTTTGCTGCTGTTAAGCTCTAGATGATAGTCCCTTTTGCTCTTGGACCTCGAAGGGCTCCTTCACTTCCTAGCTGTGATATAAGAAGTTCCTGGCCAAAACGGTCACACCCAAGAGGAACCCCAGTGGAACCGCTGTGACTCAAAAGGAGCCGAGTTTGCTGCTGTTAAGCTCTAGATGATAGTCCCTTTTCGTTCTCCTTAATATAAGGTGTCCTGGGGCTTCTGTCGCATCACAAAAGGAAGTGCTCACAGTAGGAATGTCGAGAGGGGTATCTGGGGTTTGGCCACCATTCTCCAAGACGCCCAAGTGCTTTGTCCACTGTCGATGAACCTGTCTGCTTTGCACGGCCTTGACTGGCATCCGGAGGCTTGACGCCCGAAACACCCGCATGTGTGACAGCACTTTGGGCCTCGAGGGAAAGCCTCAGAACCCTGTGTCTACTCGACATGTAGCCTGAAACTGCTCCTGCAGCTGGAAAGGCAAGTAGCCATGAATGTGTCCAGGAGAGACAAGGCCTGTCTCCACTGTGGGGCCCTCATGGGACCACCAAGACCTACCTGGGTTGTGCCTCGAGGTCAAGTTACAGATCCCTGTGTCCACTCGACGTGGAGCCTTACACAGCTGTTGCAGCTGCAGAGGCAAGCGCAAGTGTACGTCTCCAGGCAAGATGAGGCCTGAGTTTCCTGTGGGGGCTCCATGGGAACCCCAAGATTTATGTCAGCATGGGCGAGGACAGCTCAGGTACCAGCTTCAGCACCAGACGAGGACTGAGGACTCAGCGATGACTGGGGAGGAATCCCCAAAGGCGCATGGCAACTGGCAAGAACACTGGCCTCTCCAGAGGCCATGGGGGCCTGTCAATGGTCTCTCCATCGTAACTCTAGAATCGTCGCCGCAAATCGAGAAATAAAAGAAGTTTCTCTCTTGCAAGCGGTGTGAGGTCCTTATCCACTTTGGCATCTCTGGGGAAATCACTCCTTCCCCCTTGGACGTCGAAGGGCTATTTTCCTCCCTTGCTCTGACCCTGGAATTTCCCCGCTCTACCCGTGTCAACTCGAGAGGAACAACAAGGGATTTGCTGAGACTCAACAGACGCTGTTGGCTCCTGCTAAACTCCAGATAATCGTCCCTTTTCCTGCCCCTTAGGGAAATGTTCCCTGGAGCTTCGCTCGAATAGCAAGAGGAGGTGCTCACAACAGAAGTGTCGGGAAGAGCATCAGGGGTTTGACCACCATTCACCAAGACCCCCACATGCCTTGTCCACTGCAGATGAACTTGACAGCCCCACATTGCCGTGACTGTCACCCCGGGGCTCGACACATGACACACTGACACGGGTGACAGCACTTTTGACATCTAGAGCAAGCCACAGATCCCTCTGTCCTTTCGACATGAAGCAAGACCCTGCTGCTGCAGCTGGGCAGGCTAGTAGCCTATCACTTGTCCAGGTGAAAGGAAGCCTGTCTCCTAACGCATGACACACTGACACGGTGACAGCACTTTGGACCTCGATAGCAAGCCACAGATCCCTCTGTCCTATCGACATGAAGTAAGACCCTGTTGCTGCAGCTGGTCAGGCTAGTAGCCTATCACGTGTCCAGGTGAAAGGAAGCCTCTCTCCTCTATGGGAGCCTGAGGGGAACCTCAAGACCTAGGTCAGGAGGGTCGAGGGAAGCTCAGGCACAGGCCTCAGCACAAGTCGAGGACAGGGCACCCAGAGACGATTGGAGAGGAAACACCAGAGGTGACTGGCAATTGGAACGGAGACTGTCCTCTGTTGTGGCCACGGGGCACATCCCTGGGCTCCCCGTCGTGACTTGAAAAACACTGCCACAACTCCAGAAACACCAGAAGCTTCTCCTTTGCAAGCGGGTTGAGGACTTTATCAGATCTGGCCACTAGTGGGAAATCACCCCTTCCCTCTTGGACCTCGAAGGGCTCCTTCACTCCCTTGCTTGATACAAGAAGTACCCGACCACAAACGTCACACCAAGTGGAATCCCAGTGGACCTGCTGCGACTCAAGAGGAGCCCAGTTTGCCCCTGCTAAACTCTAGATGATAATCCCTTTTCCTGCTCCTTAGTCTAAGGTGTACTGGGGCTTCTGTCACATCGCAAAACGAGGTGCTCCCAGTAGGAAAATCGGGAGAAGCATCTGGGGTTCAGGCACCATTCGCCAAGACCCCAAATGCCTTGTCCACTGCAGATGAACCTGTCTGCCCTGCACTGCCTTGACTGTCACCCTGAGGCTCAAATCCCGAAACACCTGCTCGTGTGACAGCACTTTGGGCCTCGAGGGAAAGCCACAGATACCTGTGTCTGCTTGACATGGAGCCTGACACTGCTGCTCCAGCTTCTCAGGCAAGTAGCCATGCACGTGTCCAGGCGAGATGAAGCCTGCCTCCTCTGTGGGGCCCTCAGTGGTACAACAAGACCTAGGTCAGGATGTTCGAGCAAAGCTCAGGCTCCCGCCTCAGCAAAAGTCGAGGATTGAGCACCGAGACGATGAGGGAAGTATCTCCAGAGGCGACTTGCAACTGGTACGGAGACTGTCCAATCCTGAGTGCAGAGGGGCGAGTCCCTGGGTTCCCCGTTGAAACTCGAGAGGACTCCGTCACAATTGAGGAAAACCAAAATATTCTCCCCTGCAAGCTAAGTGAGGACCTCGTCTGCTGTATCATTTCCGGGGAAAGAACCTCTTCTTTCTTGGACCTACAGAGTGTCGTTCACCTCCTTGCTGTGACCCAAGAAGTTTCTCGCGCCTCCCGTCCTCATTTGAGGGGAACACCGAGGGTCACGCCATGAATGTAAATGAGCCCCAGTATCCCTTCTGGGCTCCAGATGAGGGGCCCTTACCTGCTCTGTCGGGAAAGGGTTCCTGGCATTTCCCGCATAACTCAATAGGAGACACTCAAACCCGGACTGTCGGGAGCAGCATCAGGGGTCTTTCCACCATTCCCCCAAACCCCCAAATACCTCGTTCACTCCAGGTGAACCTGAATGAACTGCACTGGGTCGACTGTCACCCCGAGGCTCGAAGCCTGACACACTGGCACGTGTGACAGACCTGGGTGGTACCTCGTTGCTGCAGCAACTGCACAGGCAAGAGCAATTGAACATCTCCAGGAAAGACGAGGCCTCACTTTCCTGTGGGGGCTTATGTGAACTCCAAGATTTATGTCAGCATGGATGAGGAAAGCTCAGGTACCAACTTCAGCCCCACAAGAGGACAGAGGACTCGGCGATGACTGGGGAGGAATTCACAAAGGCGCGTGGCAACTTGCAAGAAGACTGGCCTATGCTGAGGCCAAACGGAAGGGTTCATTGGCTCCCCGTCGTAAATCGAGAAACCCCACCACAACTCGAGAAATACCAGAAGCTTCTTCCTTGCAAGCGGGGTGAAGCCCTTATGCACAGCGGCATCTCTGGAGAAATGACTCCTGCCCTCTTGGACCTCGGAGGGCTCTTTCACGGCCTTGCTGTGACCCAGGAATTTACCCCCCTATCCGTCTCAACTCGAAAAGAACAAGAAGGGATC
>SJYD01056402.1:0-16772 GCA_006408635.1 Nanger granti | reverse complement strand
GGACGGGTGGGGTGGGAAATTTCTATGGTCACAGCAATAAGGTGAATGACCCTTTTGAGGTCCAAGTGAGAAGGGGTGATTTCTCCTGAGACGCCACTGCGGACAAGGTCCTCACCCCGCTTGCAGGGGAGAATCTTTTGGTTTTTCTCAATTTGTGGGTGGGTCTTCCCGTGTTACAACGGGGACACCAGATCCTCGCCCCTGTGACCCAGGAGAGGCCAGTCTCTGTGCCAGTTCCTAGGCACGTCTGGGGATCCTCCCCAATCGTTTCAGCGTGCTCAGTCCTCAACTTGTGCTCAGGCCTGCGCCTCACTTTGCTCGACTGTCCTGACCTAGGTCTTGGGTTACCCTGAGGCCCTCACAGAGGAGTCAGGCCTCGTCTCTCTTGGACACATCCACACTACTTGCGTGACCAGCTACAGCAGCAGTGTCAGGCTCCACGTCGAGCGGACACAGGGATCTGTGGCTTGCCCTCGAAGTCCAATGTGCTGTCACACGTGTCAGTGTGTCTGGCGTTGAGCCTCGGGGTGACAGTCAAGGCAGTGCAGGGCAGTCAGGTTCATGTGCAGTGGACAAGGCATTTGGGGGTCTTTGAAATGGTGGACCAAACTCTGATGTTCCTCGCTTCTTTCCTGGTGTGAGCTCCTCCTCTTGGGATACGAGGGAATCCCCAGATATCATTTCCCTAAGGAGCAGGAAAAGGGACAATCATCTGAAGCTTAGAAGCGCCAAACGGGGCTCCTCTCGAGTCACAGCGTGTTCCTTGGGGTTCCTCCCGAGTTTAGACGGGTAGGGTGGGTAACTTCTTGTGTCACAGCAAGTGAGGGAAGGAGCGCTTCCCAGTTCAAGATGGAATTGGTGATTCCCCCGAGACGCCGCAGCGGATAACGGCCTCACTATGCTTGCAAGTGAGAAGCTTCTGGTTTTTTTCTAGGTGGGGCGAGGTTTCCGGAGTTACGACGGGAAGCCCATGGACACGCTTCTATGGCCTCAGGAGAGTTCAGTCTCCGTGCCAGTTGCCAAGAACGTTTGGGGATTCCTCCCTAGACATCGCCTGGTCTTCAGATACCGTCTGATGCTGAAGCTGGTACCTGAGCTTTCCTCGCCCATGTTGACTTAAATTTTGGAGTATCCATGGAGCCCTCACAGGGGAGTCAGGTCTAGGCTCTCCTGGAGACGTGCACTGACGATTGCCTCCAAAGCTGCAATAGCAGAGTTAGGCTACCCGTTGAGTGCACACAGGGATCTGTGACTTGAACTCGAGGTATTACCCAGGGCTGTCACACGGGCCAGTGTGTGTGGCTTCGAGCCTCTGGGTGACAGTCTACTGAGTGCAAGGCTGTGAGGCTCATCTGGAGTGAACGAGGTATTTGGGGGTCTTGAGGAATGGTGGCAAGAACCCTGATGCTCCTACCGACGGTCCTGGTGCGAGTGTCTCTTGTTGGTAAGTTACGGGAGCGCTGGGAACCCTTTCCTGCTCTGTCAGGCTCCATGACAAGCGGACCCTCATGTGGAGCTCAGCAGGGGATAAGAGGCTCCTTTTCATTCTTGTCGAGACATTAGGTGTCCCTCTCTAATGAGGACGGGTGGGGCGAGAAATTCTTGGGTCACAGAAAGAAGGGGGAAGACCATCTTGTGACTTAAAAGATAATGGGAGATTTCCATCAGGACACCACAGCGGACAAGATCCTCACCCCGCTTGCAGGGGAGAATATTTTGGTTTATCTCAAGTTGTGGCGGGGTCTTCTTGAGTTACGATGGTGACCACAGAGACTCGCCCCTGTGGCCTCAGGAGAATCCACTCTCCGTGCGAGTTGCCTGGCGCCTCTGGGGATCACTCCCCAATCGTCTCGGTGCTCAGTCTTTGACTTGTGCTGAGGCCTGAGCCTGAGAGTTCTTCGACCGTCCTGACCTAGGTCATGGGGTTCCACTGATGCTTCCACAGTGGAGACAGGCTTCATCTCACCTGGACACGTGACCGGCTACTTACCTGAGCAGCTGCAGCAGCAGGATAGGCTCCATGTCGAGAGGACACAGGGATCTGTGGCTTGCCCTCGAGGTCCAAAGTGCTGTCACACATGCCAAGGTGTCGTGTGTTGAGCCTCGGGGTGACAGTCAAGGCTGTGTGGTGCTGTCAAGTTCACCTGCAGTGCACAAGGCATTTGCGGTACTTGGGGAATGGTGGCCCAACCTCTGATGCTCCTCCCGACTTTCCTGTTGGGATGGTGGGGTCTTCTCGAGTTACGATGGTGACCACAGAGACTCGCCCCTGTGGCCTCAGGAGAATCCACTCTCCGTGCGAGTTGCCTGGCGCCTCTAGGGATCACTCCCCAATCGTCTCGGTGCTCAGTCTTTGACTTGTGCTGAGGCCTGAGCCTGGGAGATCTTCCACCGTCCTGACCTAGGTCTTGGGGTTCCACTGATGCTTCCACAGTGGAGACAGGCTTTGTCTCACCTGGACACGTTCACTGCTACTTACCTGAGTAGCTGCAGTAGCAGGGTAGGCTCCATGTCGAGAGGACACAGGGATCTGTGGCTTGCCCTCGAGGTCCAAAGTGCTGTCACACATGCCAGTTTGTCGTGTGTTGAGCCTCGTGGTGACAGTCAAGGCTGTGTGGGGCTGTCAAGTTCATCGGCAGTGCACAAGGCATTTGCAGTACTTGGGGAATGGTGGCCCAACCTCTGATGCTCCTCCCGACTTTCCTGTTGGGAGCACCTCCTCTTGGTATTCGAGCAAAGCCCCAGGGAACATTTGCCTAAGGGGCAGGAAAAGCGCTGATCACCTAGAGCTTAGCAGGGGAAAACTGGGCTCTGTTGAGTCGCAGCGGATCCCTTGTTGTTCCTCTCAAGTTGAGACGGGTGGGGCGGGGAATTTCGTGGGTCACAGCAATAAGGAGAATGACTATTTTGAGGTCCAAGTGAGAAGGGGTGATTTCTCCTGAGACGCCAGAGTGGACAAGGTCCTCTCTCCGCTTTCATTGGAGAATCTTTTGGTTCTTCCCAAATTGTGTTGAGTTACTTTCTAGTTATGACGAGGACACCAGGGACTCGCCTCTGTGGCCTCAGGAGAGGCCAGTTTCCATGCTTGTTGCCAGGCCCCTCTGGCGACTCCTCAACAATCATCTCAGTGTGCTCAGTCCTTGACTTGTGCTGAGGAAGCAGCCTGAGCTTTCGTCGACCATTCTGATGTAGGCCTTGCGGTACTCCTGTGGCCCCCACAGAGGAGACCAGCCTTGTCTTGCCTGGACACGTGCTCGTCTACTTGCCAGACCAGCTGCAGCAGCAGTGTCAGGCTCCATGTCTAGCGGACACAGGGATCTCTGTCTTGACCTCGAGGTTCAATGTGCTGTCACTGATTCCAGTGTGTCGTGGGTGCGAGCCTCGCCGTGACAGTCAAGGCAGTGCAGAGGCAGTCAGGTTCAGCTGCAGTGGACGAAGGATTTGGTGGTCTTGGGAAATGATGGCCCAAACCCTGATGCTCCTCCCGTCTTTCCTGGTGTGAGCACCTCCTATTGGGATGCGAGGGAAGCCCCAGGAAACCATTCCCGACATCTGTAGCTTAGAAGGGACAAACGAGGCTCCTCTTGAGTCACGTTGGTTCCCTTGGGGTTCCTCTCGAGTTGAGACTGGTGGGGCGAGGAACTTCTTGGGTCACTGCAAGGGGGTGAAAAAGACTTTCGAAGTCCAGGAGGGAAGGAGTGAGTTCCCCGAAGATGCCGCAATGGATAAGGGCTTCAAGCCGCTTGCAAGGGAGAAGCTTCAGGTTTTTCTCCAGTTGTGGTGGTGTTTCTCAAGTTACAAGGGGTAGCCCATGGACCTGCCCCTGTGGCCTCAGGAGAGGCGAGTGTCTGTGCCACTTGCCATGCGCCTTTTGGGATCCCTCCCTAGTCACCGACGGGTCCTCAGTCCTCCTCTGGTGCTGAAGTCGGTATATGAGCTTTCCTCGCTCATGGTAAACTAAATCTTGGAGTACCCATGTGGCCCCCACAGCGTAGTCAGGCCTCGTCTCGTTTGGAGATGTGTACTGCCGCTTGCCTCTGCAGCTGAAGCAGCAGTGTAAGGCTCCCCGTCGAGTGAACACAGGGATCTGTGACTTGACCTCGTGGTACTACCCAGGGCTGTCACTCGTGCCAGTGTGTCAGGCTTAGAGCCTCGGGGTGACAGTCGACTCATTGCAGGGCAGTCAGGTTCATCTGGAGTGAATGAGGTATTTCACGGTCTTTGGGATTTTGACAAGACCCCTGATGCTCCTCCCGACTCTCCTGATTCGAGTGTCTCCTGTTTGGATGTGAGCAGAAAACTGGGAAAACTTTCCCGACAGAGAAGGAAAGGGACCATCATCTGGAGATCATCAGGGGATAACGGGCCTCCATTTCGTTCTTGTCAGGACCCTTGGGCTTCCTCTCGAGTGGGGACGGGTGGGGCGAGAAACTTCTTGGGTCACAGCAAGATGGTGAACGACATTTTGTAGGTCAAAGAGAGAAGCGGTTCCTTCCCCCGAGACATCACATCAGACGAGGTCCTCACCCCACTTGCAGGGGTGAATCTTTTGTTTTCCTCAAGTTGTGTCGGAGTCCTCTCGAGTTACAACGGGGACCCCAGGGACTCGCCTCTCTGCACTCAGGATTGGACTGTCTCCATACAAGTTACTAGGCGCCTCTGGGGATACTTCCCTCATCGTCTCGGTGCTCAATCCTCGACTTTTGCTGAGGCCAGAGCCTGAGCTTTCCTCGACCATCCTGATCTAGGTCTTGGTGTACCCCTGANCGGAGTCCTCTCGAGTTACAACGGGGAACACAGGGACTCGCCTCTCTGCACTCAGGATTGGACTGTCTCCATACAAGTTACTAGGCGCCTCTGGGGATACTTCCCTCATCGTCTCGGTGCTCAATCCTCGACTTTTGCTGAGGCCAGAGCCTGAGCTTTCCTCGACCATCCTGATCTAGGGCTTGGTGTACCCCTGAGGGCCCCACAGAGGAGACAGTCCTCGTCTCGCCTGGACAGGTGCACGGCTACTTTCCTGACAAGCTGCAGCAGCAGTGTCAGGCTCCATGTCAAGCGGACACAGGGATCTGTGGCTCGCCCTCGAAGCCCAGATTGCTGTCACACGAGCAGGTGTTCTGGGCGTTGAGCCTCGGGATGACAGTCAAGGCAGTGCAGGGCAGACAGGTTCATCTGCAGTGGACAAGGCATTTGGGGTACTTGGAGAATGGTGGCCCAACCTCTGATGCTCCTTCCGGCTTTCCTGTTGGGAGCACCTCCTCTTGGTATTCGAGCAAAGCCCCAGGGAACATTTCCCTAAGGGGCAGGAAAAGCGCCTATCACCTAGAGCTTAGCAGGGGAAAACAGATCTCTGTTGAGTCGCAGCGGATCCCTTGTTGTTCCTCTCGAGTTGAGACGGGTGGGGCGGGAATTTTGTGGGTCACAGCAATAAGGAGAATGACTATTTTGAGGTCCAAGTGAAAAGGGGTTATTTCTAACGAGACGCCAGAGTGGACAAGGTCCTCTCCCCGCTTGCATAGGAGAATCTTTTGGTTCTTCCCAAGTTGTGTTGAGTTCCTCTCTAGTTACGACGAGGACCCCAGAGACTCGCCCCTGTGGCCTCAGGAGAGTAAAAGGGGTGATTTCTCCCGAGACGCCAGAGTGGACAAGGTCCTCTCCTCGCTTGCATTGGAGAATCTTTTGGTTCTTCACAAGTTGTGTTGAGTTCCTCTCTAGTTACGCCGAGGACCCCAGAGACTGCCCCTGTGGCCTCAGGAGTGGCCAGTTTCCGTGCTTGTTGCCAGGCCCCTCTGGCGATTCCTCAAGAATCGTCTCTGGGTGCCCTTTCCTCGAATTGTGCTGAGGCCAGTGCCTGAGCTTCCCTCGAACGTTCTGATCTAGGTCTTGGGGTTCCCCTGAGGCTCCCACAAAGAAGACAGGCTTGGGCTCACCTGGACACGTGCACAGCTACTTGCCTGAGCTGCTGCAGCAGCAGTGTCAGTCTCCATGTCGAGAGCACAGTGGAATCTGTGGCTTGCTCTCAAAGTCCAAAGTTCTGTCACAGGTGCCAGTGTGTCGTGCGTCAAGGCTCGGGGTGACAGTCAAGGCAATGTGGGTCTGTGAAGTTCATTTGAAGTGGACAAGGCATTTGGGGGTCTTGGTGAATGATGGCCAAAACCCTGATGCTCCTCCTGACTTTCCTATTTCGAGCACCTCCTCTTGGTATTCAAGCGAATATCTAGGTAACCTTTCCCTAAAGGGCAGGAAAAGGGACGACCTTCTGGAGCTTATCAGGGGCAAACAGGGCTCTGTTGAGTTGCAGCGGATCCCTTGTTGTTCCTCTCGAGTTGAGACGGGTAGGGAGAGGAAATTCCTGGGTCACATCAAGGGGGGGAAAGAGCCATTCGAGGTCCAAGAGGGAAGGAGTGATTTCCCCAGGGATGCCACAGTGGATAAGGTCCTCACCCAGCTTGCAAGGCAGAAGCTTCTGGTCTTTCTCGAGTTGCGGTGGGGTTTCTGCAGTTATGACGGGGAGCCCAGGGACATGCCCCTGTGGCCTCAGGAGAGGACAGAACCTGTGAAAGTTGCTTGTCACCCCCGAGGTCTCCTTTCCAATCGTCTCTGGGTACCCTGTCCTCGAATTGTGCTGAGACCAGTGCCTGAGCTTCCTTCGACCGTTGTTGCGGCGGGGTTTCTGGAGTTATGACGGGGAGCCCAGGGACATGTCCCTGTGGCCTCAGGAGAGGACAGAGCCTGTGAAAGTTGCTAGTCACCCCTGAGGTCTCCTTTCCAATCATCTCTGGGTACCCAGTACTCGAATTGTGCTGAGACCAGTGCCTGAGCTTCCTTCGACCGTCCTCACCTAAGTCTTGGGGTTCCCTTGAGGCTCCTACAGAGGAGACAGGCTTCGTCTCACCTGCCTGTGAAAGTTGCTAGTCACCCCTGAGGTCTCCTTTCCAATCATCTCTGGGTACCCAGTACTCGAATTGTGCTGAGACCAGTGCCTGAGCTTCCTTCGACCGTCCTCACCTAAGTCTTGGGGTTCCCTTGAGGCTCCTACAGAGGAGACAGGCTTCGTCTCACCTGGACACTTGCACAGCTACATGCCATACCAGCTGCAACAGCAGTGTCAGGTTCCATGTAGAGCGGAAAAAGGGATCTGTGGCTTGCTCCCGAGGTCCAAAGTGCTGTCACACGTACCAGTGTGTCATGCGTTGAGCCTTGGTGTGACAGTCAAGGCAGTGCGGAGCTGTCAAGTTCATCTGCAGTGGACAAGGTATTTGAGGGTCTTGGTGAATGGTGGCCGTACCCCTGATGCTCCTCCCGACTTTCCTGTTGTGAGCAACTCCTCTTGGTATTCGAGCAAAGCTCCATGGAACCTTTCCATAAGGGGAAGGAAAAGGGTGGATCATCTGGAGCTTAGCAGGGGAAAACAGGGCTCTGTTGAGTTCGAGGAAATCCCTTGTTGTTCCTCTCGAGTTGAGACTGGTAGGGCACGAAAATTCCTTTGTCTCAGCAAGGGGGTGAAAGAGCCCTTCGAGGTCGAAGAGGAAAGGAGTGATTTCCCCAGAGATGCCACGTGGATAAGGGCCTCAAGCCGCTTGCAAGGGAGAAGCTTCTGGTATTTCTAGAGTTGCAGCAGTGTTTCTAGAGGTACGACGGGGATACCATTTACCCACCCCTGTGGCCTCAGGAGAGGCCCGTCTTCTTGCCAGTTGCCATGCGCCTTTGGGGATTCCTCCCCAGTCATCGCTGAGTCCTCAGGCCTCGTCTGGTGCTGAAGCTGGTACCTGAGCTTTCCTCCCCCATGCTGATATAAATCTTCGGGTTTCATGGAGCCCCCAAAGGAAAGTCAGGCCTCTTCTTGCCTGGAGACATACACATGCGCTTGCCTCTGTAGCTGCAGCAGGTGTGAAAGGCTCCCCTTCGAGTGGACACAGGAATCTGTGACTTGACCTCGAGGTACCACCCATTTCTGTCTCACTCGCCAGTGTGTCAGACTTCGAGACTCAGGGTGACAGTCGACCCAGTGCATGGCAATCAGGTTCACCTGGAGTGAACGAGGTATTTGGGGGTCTTGGGGAATGGTGGCAAGACCCTGATTCTGCTCCTGACAGTCCTGGTCCGAGTGTCTAATGTTGGGAAGTGAGGGAAGAGCTGGGAACCCTTTCCCGACAGAGCAGGAAAGGGACCCTCAATCTGGAGCTCAGCAGGGATACTGGGGCTCCTTTCATTCCTGGCGGAACCCCTGGTGTTCCGCTCGAGTGAGGACAGGCGGCGATAGAAATTTCTTGTGTCACAGTAAGAAGGTGAACGACACTCCTGAGGTCTGAGACAGAAGAGGTTCTTTCACCATAGACCCCACAGCAGACGAGGTACTCACTCCGCTTCAAGGGAGACCCTTTTGTTTTTTCTCAATTTGTGGCCGGATCCTCTCTAGTTACAACGGGGAACCCAGGGACTCGCATCTGTGCACTCAGGATTGAAAAGTCTCCGTGTAATCTGGAGCTCAGCAGGGATACTGGGGCTCCTTTCATTCCTGGCGGAACCCCTGGTGTTCCGCTCGAGTGAGGACAGGAGGAGATATAAATTTCTTGGGTCACAGTAAGAAGGTGAACGACACTCCTGAGGTCTGAGACAGAAGGGGTTCTTTCACCATAGACTCCACAGCAGACGAGGTACTCACTCCGCTTCAAGGGAGACTCTTTTGGTTTTTCACAAGTTGTGGCCGGATCCTCTCTAGTTACAACGGGGAATCCAGGGACTCGCATCTGTGCACTCAGTATTGAAAAGTCTCCGTGCCTGTTGCCAGGCGCCTCTCAGCATTCTTCCCCAATCGTCTTGGCGCTCTGTCCTCGACTTATGCTGAGGCCGGAGACTGAGATTTCCTCGACCATGCTGACCTAGGTCTTGGTGGTCCAATGAAGGCCCCACAGTGGAGACAGGCCTTGTCTCGCTTGGACACGTTCACGGCTACTTGCCTTTCCAGCTGCAGCAGCAGTGTCAGGGTACATGTTGAGATGACACAGGGATCTGTGGCTTGTCCTGGAGGCCCAAAGTGCTGTTACACGTGCAGGGGTTTCAGGCGTCGAGCCTCCGGATGTCAGTCAAGGCCGTGCAAGGCAGACAGGTTCTTCAGCAGTGGACAAAGCATTTGGGCATCTTGGAGAATGGTGGCCGAACTCCAGATGTTCCTCTCAAGTTTCCTACTGCGAGCACCTCCATTTGGATGGGACGGAAGCCCCAGGACACTTATATTAAGGAGAAGGAAAAGGGATTATCATCTAGAGCTTAACAGGGGAAACCTCGGCTTCTCTTCAGTCGCAGCGGGTTCACTGGGGTGCCTTTTGAGTGTGACGGTTGTGGCCAGGAACTGCTTGTGTCACAGCAAGGAAGTGAAGGAGCCCTTTGAGATACAAGAGGGAAGGGGTGATTTCCCACGAGACTCCGGATAGGATAAGGGCCTCACTCCACTTGCAAGGGAGAAGCTTCTGGTGTTCCTCGAGTTGTGGCATGGTTTCTCGACTTATGACGGGGAGCCCAGGTACGCTCCCCTATTACCTCAGGAGAGGACAGTTTCCATAGGAGTTGCCAGCCAACTCTGGGGATTCCTCTCCAATCGTCTCTGGGTGCCCTGTCCTCGACTTGTCCTGAGGCCAGTGCCTGAGCTTCCCTCAACCGTCCTGACCTAGGTCTTGGTGTTCCCCTGAGGCTCCCACAGAGGAGACAGGCTTCGTCTCACCTGACACGTGCATGGCTACTTGATTGACCCGCTACAGCTGCAGCATCAGGGTCCATGTGGAGTAGACAGAAGGATCTGTGGCTTGCTCTAGAGATACAAAGTGCTGTCACACGTGCCAGTGTGTCGTCGGTAGAGGCTCGGGGTGAGAGTCAAGGCAGTGCGGGTCTGTCAAGTTCGTTTGAAGTGGACAAGGCATTTGGGTGTCTTGGTGAATGATGGCCGAATCCCTGATGCTCCTCCCTACTTTCCTGTTGCGAGAACCTCCTCTTGGTATACGTGCGAAGCTCCAGGGAATCTTTCCCTAAGGGGCAAAAAAAGGGATGACAATCTGGAGCTTAGCAGGGGCAAACAGGGCTCTGTTGAGTCTCAGCGGATCCCTTGTTGTTCCTCTCGAGTTGAGACTGGTAGGACAGGGAAATTCCTGGGTCACAGCAAGGGGGGTAAAGTCCCATTCGAGGTCTAAGAGGGAAGGAGTGATTTCCATGAGATGCCGCAGTGGAAAAGGGCCTCACCCCGCTTGGAAAGGAGAAGCTTCTGGTATTTCTCGAGTTGCGGCGGGGATACTCAAGTTACGATGGGGAACCCTTGGACCCGCCCGTGTGGCATCAGGAGAGGCCATTCTTCTTGCCAGTGGCCATGCACCTTTGAGGATTCCTCCCCAGTCATCGCCGAGTCCTCAATCCTTGTCTGGTGTTGAAGATGGTACCTGAGCTTTCCTCGCCCATGTTGACATAAATCTTGGGGTTCCCATGGAGCCCCCACAGGAAAGTCAGGCATCGTCTTGCCTGGAGACGTACACTTGCACTTGCCCCTGTAGCTGCAGCAGCTGTGAAAGGCTCCCCGTCGAGTGGACACAGGGATCTGTGACTTGACCTCGAGTTACGACCCAGGTCTGTCACACGTGTAAGTATGTCAGGCTTCGAGCCTCGGGGTGACAGTTGACCCAGTGCAGGGCAATCAGGTTCACCTGGTGTGAACGAGGTATTTGGGGGTCTTTGGGAATGGTGGCAAGACTGTGATGCTGCTCCTGACAGTCCTGTTTCGAGTGTCTCCCGTTGGGATGTGAGGGAAGAGCTGGGAACACTTTTCCGACAGAACAGGAAAGGGCCCCTCATCTGGAGCTCAGCAGGGATACTGGGGCTCCTTTCATTCCTCGCGGAACCCTCGTTGTTCCACTCGAGTGAGGACGGGCGGCGATAGAAGCTTCTTGGGTTACAGTAAGAAGGTGAACGAAACTCCTGAGGTCTGAGACAGAAGAAGTTCTTTCCCCAGAGACCCCACAGCAGATGAGGTACTCACTCCGTTTGCAAGGGAGACTCTTTTGGTTTTTCTCAAATTGTGGCCGGATCCTCTTTAGTTACAACGGGGAACCCAGGGACTCGCACCTGTGCACTCAGGATTGGAAAGACTCCGTGCCTGTTGCCAGGCGCCTCTCGGCATTCTTCCCCAATCGTCTCGGCGCTCTGTACTCGACTTATGCTGAGGCCGGAGAATGAGCTTTCCTCGACCATCCCGACCTAGGTCTTGGTGGCCCAATGAGGGCCCCACAGTGGAGACAGGCCTTGCCTCGCCTGGACACGTTCACGGCTACTTGCCTTTCCAGCTGCAGCAGCAGTGTCAGGGTACATGTTGAGACGACACAGGGATCTGTGGCTTGTCCTCAAGGCCCAAAGTGCTGTCACACGTGCAGGGTTTTCAGGCGTCGAGCCTCCGGATGTCAGTCAAGGCCGTGCAAGGCAAACAGGTTCATCAGCAGTGGACAAAGCATCTGGGAGTCTTGGAGAATGGTGGCCGAACCCCAGATGTTCCTCTCGAGTTTCCTACTGCGAGCACCTCTATTTGGATGAGACGGAAGCCCCAGGACACCTTATATTAAGGAGATGGAAAAGGGACTATCATCTAGAGCTTAACAGGGGAAAACTCGGCTTCTCTTCAGTCGCAGCGGGTTCACTGGGGTTCCTTTTGGGTGTGACGGTTGTGGCCAGGAACTGCTTGTGTCACAGCAAGGAAATGAAGGAGCCCTTCGAGGTCCAAGAGGGAAGGGGTGATTTCCCACGAGACTCCGGATCGGATAAGGGCCTCACCCCACTTTCAAGGGAGAAGCTTCTGGTGTTCCTCGAGTTGTGGCATGGTTTCTCGACTTATGACGGGGAGCCCAGGTACGCTCCCCTATTACCTCAGGAGAGGACAGTTTCCATAGGAGTTGCCAGCCAACTCTGGGGATTCCTCTCCAATCGTCTCTGGGTGCCCTGTCCTCGACTTGTCCTGAGGCCAGTGCCTGAGCTTCCCTCAACCGTCCTGACCTAGGTCTTGGTGTTCCCCTGAGGCTCCCACAGAGGAGACAGGCTTCGTCTCACCTGACACGTGCATGGCTACTTGATTGACCCGCTACAGCTGCAGCATCAGGGTCCATGTGGAGTAGACAGAAGGATCTGTGGCTTGCTCTAGAGATACAAAGTGCTGTCACACGTGCCAGTGTGTCGTCGGTAGAGGCTCGGGGTGAGAGTCAAGGCAGTGCGGGTCTGTCAAGTTCGTTTGAAGTGGACAAGGCATTTGGGTGTCTTGGTGAATGATGGCCGAATCCCTGATGCTCCTCCCTACTTTCCTGTTGCGAGAACCTCCTCTTGGTATACGTGCGAAGCTCCAGGGAATCTTTCCCTAAGGGGCAAAAAAAGGGATGACAATCTGGAGCTTAGCAGGGGCAAACAGGGCTCTGTTGAGTCTCAGCGGATCCCTTGTTGTTCCTCTCGAGTTGAGACTGGTAGGACAGGGAAATTCCTGGGTCACAGCAAGGGGGGTAAAGTCCCATTCGAGGTCTAAGAGGGAAGGAGTGATTTCCATGAGATGCCGCAGTGGAAAAGGGCCTCACCCCGCTTGGAAAGGAGAAGCTTCTGGTATTTCTCGAGTTGCGGCGGGGATACTCAAGTTACGATGGGGAACCCTTGGACCCGCCCGTGTGGCATCAGGAGAGGCCATTCTTCTTGCCAGTGGCCATGCACCTTTGAGGATTCCTCCCCAGTCATCGCCGAGTCCTCAATCCTTGTCTGGTGTTGAAGATGGTACCTGAGCTTTCCTCGCCCATGTTGACATAAATCTTGGGGTTCCCATGGAGCCCCCACAGGAAAGTCAGGCATCGTCTTGCCTGGAGACGTACACTTGCACTTGCCCCTGTAGCTGCAGCAGCTGTGAAAGGCTCCCCGTCGAGTGGACACAGGGATCTGTGACTTGACCTCGAGTTACGACCCAGGTCTGTCACACGTGTAAGTATGTCAGGCTTCGAGCCTCGGGGTGACAGTTGACCCAGTGCAGGGCAATCAGGTTCACCTGGTGTGAACGAGGTATTTGGGGGTCTTTGGGAATGGTGGCAAGACTGTGATGCTGCTCCTGACAGTCCTGTTTCGAGTGTCTCCCGTTGGGATGTGAGGGAAGAGCTGGGAACACTTTTCCGACAGAACAGGAAAGGGCCCCTCATCTGGAGCTCAGCAGGGATACTGGGGCTCCTTTCATTCCTCGCGGAACCCTCGTTGTTCCACTCGAGTGAGGACGGGCGGCGATAGAAGCTTCTTGGGTTACAGTAAGAAGGTGAACGAAACTCCTGAGGTCTGAGACAGAAGAAGTTCTTTCCCCAGAGACCCCACAGCAGATGAGGTACTCACTCCGTTTGCAAGGGAGACTCTTTTGGTTTTTCTCAAATTGTGGCCGGATCCTCTTTAGTTACAACGGGGAACCCAGGGACTCGCACCTGTGCACTCAGGATTGGAAAGACTCCGTGCCTGTTGCCAGGCGCCTCTCGGCATTCTTCCCCAATCGTCTCGGCGCTCTGTACTCGACTTATGCTGAGGCCGGAGAATGAGCTTTCCTCGACCATCCCGACCTAGGTCTTGGTGGCCCAATGAGGGCCCCACAGTGGAGACAGGCCTTGCCTCGCCTGGACACGTTCACGGCTACTTGCCTTTCCAGCTGCAGCAGCAGTGTCAGGGTACATGTTGAGACGACACAGGGATCTGTGGCTTGTCCTCAAGGCCCAAAGTGCTGTCACACGTGCAGGGTTTTCAGGCGTCGAGCCTCCGGATGTCAGTCAAGGCCGTGCAAGGCAAACAGGTTCATCAGCAGTGGACAAAGCATCTGGGAGTCTTGGAGAATGGTGGCCGAACCCCAGATGTTCCTCTCGAGTTTCCTACTGCGAGCACCTCTATTTGGATGAGACGGAAGCCCCAGGACACCTTATATTAAGGAGATGGAAAAGGGACTATCATCTAGAGCTTAACAGGGGAAAACTCGGCTTCTCTTCAGTCGCAGCGGGTTCACTGGGGTTCCTTTTGGGTGTGACGGTTGTGGCCAGGAACTGCTTGTGTCACAGCAAGGAAATGAAGGAGCCCTTCGAGGTCCAAGAGGGAAGGGGTGATTTCCCACGAGACTCCGGATCGGATAAGGGCCTCACCCCACTTGCAAGGGAGAAGCTTCTGGTGTTCCTCGAGTTGTGGCATGGTTTCTCAACTTATGACGGGGAGCCCAGGGACGCGCCCCTATGGCCTCAGGAGAGGACAGTTTCCGTTGGAGTTGCCCGCCACCTCTGGGGATTCCTCTCCAATCGTCTCTGGGTGCCCTGTCCTCGACTTGTCCTGAGGCCAGTGCCTGAGCTTCCCTCAACCGTCCTGACCTAGGTCTTGGTGTTCCCCTGAGGCTCCCACAGAGGAGACAGGCTTCGTCTCACCTGACACGTGCATGGCTACTTGATTGACCCGCTACAGCTGCAGCATCAGGGTCCATGTGGAGTAGACAGAAGGATCTGTGGCTTGCTCTAGAGATACAAAGTGCTGTCACACGTGCCAGTGTGTCGTCGGTAGAGGCTCGGGGTGAGAGTCAAGGCAGTGCGGGTCTGTCAAGTTCGTTTGAAGTGGACAAGGCATTTGGGTGTCTTGGTGAATGATGGCCGAATCCCTGATGCTCCTCCCTACTTTCCTGTTGCGAGAACCTCCTCTTGGTATCCGTGTCAAGCTCCAGGGAACCTTTCCCTAAGGGGCAAGAAAAGGGATGACAATCTGTAGCTTAGCAGGGGCAAACAGGGCTCTGTTGAGTCTCAGCGGATCCCTTGTTGTTCCTCTCGAGTTGAGACTGGTAGGATGGGGAAATTCCTGGGTCACAGCAAGGGGGGTAAAGTGCCATTCGAGGTCTAAGAGGGAAGGAGTTATTTCCCATGAGATGTCGCAGTGGATAAGGGCCTCACCCTGCTTGCAAAGGAGAAGCTTCTGGTATATCTCGAGTTGCGGCAGGAATACTCAAGTTACGACGAGGAACCCATGGACCCGCCCGTGTGGCATCAGGAGAGGCCAGTCTTCATGCCAGTGGCCATGCGCCTTTGAGGATTCCTCCCCAGTCATCGCCGAGTCCTCAGTCCTTGTCTGGTGTTGAAGATGGTACCTGAGCTTTCCTCGCCCATGCTGACATAAATCTTGGGGTTCCCATGGAGCCCCCACAGGAAAGTCAGGCATCGTCTTGCCTGGAGACGTACACTTGCACTTGCCCCTGTAGCTGCAGCAGCTGTGAAAGGCTCTCCATCGAGTGAACACAGGGATCTGTGACTTGACCTCGAGTTACGACCCAGGTCTGTCACACGTGTAAGTGTGTCAGACTTCGAGCCTCGGGGTGACAGCCGACCCAGTGCAGGGCAGTCAGGTTCACCTGGTGTGAACGAGGAATTTGGGGGTCTTTGGGAATGGTGGAAAGACCGTGATGCTGCTCCTGACAGTCCTGTTTCGAGTGTCCCCCGTTGGGATGTGAGGGAAGAGCTGGGAACCCTTTTCCGACAGAACAGGAAAGGGCCCCTCATCTGGAGCTCAGCAGGGATACTGGGGCTCCTTTCATTACTCGCGGAACCTTCGGTGTTCCGCTCGAGTGGGGACGGGCAGCGATAGAAACTTCTTGGGGCACAGTAAGAAGGTGAACGACACTCTTGAGGTCCGAGACAGAAAAGGTTCTTTCCCCAGAGACGCCACAGCAGACAAGGTACTCACTCAGCTTGCAGGGGAGAATCTTTGGTTTTTCTCAAGTTGTGTCGGGTTTCTCGAGTTATGATGGGAAGCCCATAGACCCGCAGCTGTGGCCTCAGGAGAGACCAGTCTTCTTGCCAGCTGCCATGCGCCTTTGGGGATTCCTACCCAGTCATTGCCGAGTCCTCAGTCCTCATCTGGTGCTGAAGCTGGTACCTACGCTTACCTCGCCCATGCTGACATAAATTTCGGGGTTCCAATGGAGCCTCCACAGGAAAGTCAGGCCTCGTCTTGTTTGGAGAAGTACACTTGAGCTTGCCTTTGCATTGCAGCAGCTGTGAAATTCTCCCCGTCGAGTGGACACAGGGATCTGTGACTTGACCTCGAGGTACACCCAGGTCTGTCACACGTGCCAGTGTGTCAGGCTTGAGCCTCGGGGTGACAGTCGAGCCAGTGTAGGGCAGTCAGGTTCATCAGGAGTGATCGAGGTATTTGAGTGTCTTGGGGAATGGTGGCAAGACCCCTGATGCTGCTGCCGACAGTCTTGCTGTGAGTGTCTCATGTTGGGATGTGAGGAATGTGCTGGGAAACCTTTCCCAATAGAGCAGGAAAGGGACCCTCTTCTGGAGCTCAGCCGGGATACTGGCGCTCCTTTACATTCAAGGCGGGACCCTTGGTGTTCCCCCTCGAGTGAGGACAAGCAACGCGATAATTTACTTGGGTCAGAGCAAGGGGGTAAAAGACACTTTGGAGGTCCAAGAGAGAAGAGATTCTTTCCTCCAATACACCACAGCAGACGAGTTCCTCTCCCCGCTTGCTGGGGAGAATCTTTTGATTTTTCTGAAGTTGTGGCAGGGTCCTCTCGAGTAACAATGGGGAACACAGGGACTCGCCCCTGTGCACTCAGGGTTGGACAGTCTCCATCCCAGTTGTCAGGCGCCTATGGGGATTCTTCCTTAATCGTATCCGTGCTCATTCATCGACTTTTCCTGAGGCGGGAGCCTGAGTTTCCTCGAACGTCCTGACCTAGGTCTTTGTGTACCCCTGAGGGCCCCATA
>SJYD01056400.1:18565-30170 GCA_006408635.1 Nanger granti | reverse complement strand
GAGAGGGAGAAAGAGGGTGTGTCTGTGGCTCTGAGCAACACGACAGGACCCCGTTTCTTTCTGTGCCTCGTGTAGACGGAACCAGGTGGCCAGCCAGCCGCGGCCTCTTGGTGGTCTTGCCCAAAACAGTGACACAGAAGAGGAATACGATTAGAGCTCTTAGCAGAAGCCTGTCTGATCAGTCGTTCCCAGAACGTCTGGACTCTCTTGGGACAGTGAACCATACCCCCCTCCAACACACACACACACTACAGGCTCCCAGTTCACACTTGTTACATTTAGAGCTTGTGTCTTGCCAGATTGTAACTTTCTAGTTTGTTACTTTTCCCCTAATGCCTGGCATATAAGCAGATGCTAAATAATGATTTATTGAATAGTCAATGGGCTAAATACCAGCTCCTTACCTAGATGAGATACAGGGGAATTGGAGTGAAGTTAAAGCTGAGTCACACCAGTGCTCAGATTATGCACTGGCAGCTACTTCAGCCTTGGGTTTTAAATTTATTATCCGGAGAAGTACTTTTATTCCTAGTGTAGTTCAGTTGTAAGACTGCAGTGGGGAATATAGGTAGAAAAAAGTAAAGCAAATATTAAATTGTTTAATGGTAATTCCCTGGTGGTCCAGTGGTTAGGACTTGAGCTTTCACTGTTGAAGGTCCAGGTTCAGTTCCTGTTTGGGGAACGAAGATTCCACCAGCCGCTTTGTGTGGCCAAAAAAAAAAAAAAAAAAAATTGTTTATAAATAAAGAAGTTACTAATTAAGGTGGTGGTGGTTGTTTTTTAAACCTTTTTTTTTTTTTAACCCTGGGCTACCTCACACATTGGCTTGGCCGTCCGCCAGTATCAGCAGGCCCTGCAGGCACTGTAGCCCACCACAAGGACAGATATTTTGGTCATCATCACATGGATCTTTATATAATGTTTACAGTTTTGCTGGTTCTGACTCCTAACTTCTCTCTCTGCCTTGAATTCCAGGATCCACCACTGATGTTCAGTGAAGAGTACCAGAAAGGCCTGCTCGAGCAGTATCATGTGGTTCTGGACCAAAAACGCAAAGAATATGTGGTTGGCGAGCTCATCTGGAATTTTGCTGATTTCATGACTAATCAATGTAAGTGGCATTTGGGTGCACGGGATGTACCCCTTCTCACTGTGTCTGGTGGGCATGTTAGTTCAGGACATTTGGTTCTAAGAACCCTGGAAACAAGCAAGGGAAGGCTGATATCATCAAAGCAGGCTACACAGAGGATTTCCTAGGATAAAGTCAGTTGTGTTGAGCAAGCAGCTGATTACTTGTGTGCTGCAGGTAATGCAAATCATTTTCTGAAATGGGAGAGGCGTCTGTCTCAAGGCAGAGGTAACCAGCTTTCCTCTGTGCTTCACAACAGAGTGAGGAAAAAGTAGATCTTGCATTGGATTTACTGGGATACACTCATGATTCTAGGGTAAAGTACAAAGCCTGAGAAACCTAAGATATTTCGGTATGTTTTATATGATTTGCTTATGAAAGGCAGGTTCACCAAATATACGTAAGTATCAAAAGGTTTTGAATGTTGGAGTGTTTAGAAGCCTTCAGAGTAAACATGGTCTGTACTTTCTCAATTGAGAACAATGAGAAACTTCCAAATGAATGTTTCCTGTATCTTTTTACCCCTCTAGGTTACTAGCTTCTTGATATATTGTAAATTGAGAGTTCGCTGGGGGAGGTAGGAAAGAACTGAGAACAGTGGGAATTACCTTTTATTATTTCTGGGCAAAGACAGGTTTTTGGAAGATTAAAGTTTAATTAAAAATCAGAATTGGGGTGGGGAGGAGGTTGCTTCCTGCCGGCCCAGTGGTTAAGACTGCACTCCCAATGCAGTGAGCATGGGTTTGAACCCTGGTCGGAGAACTAAGATTTTTCATGCCACACAGCATGGCCAAAAAACAAACAGAAAATCAGAATGGCAAGAGTGAAAGAGGAAAAAGAAAGAGAACATGAGCCTCCACTCTGCTTGGCAAATGAGATTAGTGGCTCCTGGAAATAAACTTGGATGGAAGCCTAGTTTTGTGAGTAGGGGCACTGGCTTTGAGTAGTAAGGAATTAGCTGTGTGACCTTGGACAAGGTACCTACCTTTTCACAAGCCTATGAAGTGGGGATAACGACAACCACCTCACAGGTTGACATGTGGATTCCACTTGAAGTGCTTGGCACGGTGCCTGGTGTTTGCTTTTCATGGAATAAATGATTGTTGTCTTGAACTTTTCAGTGGGAGAGACCTTTCCGTTTCACAGAAGGGGTGGCTTCTCTTGGGGACAGAGAGAAGACTTGCTGAGAGCATAGCTGCTCTTTCTGCCTCCCTTTCCGGCAGACCTGCCTCCAGGGGTGGGGACCCAGCTGGAAGTCTGCCTGGAAGGACTTTAACATCTACTAGCAGGTCCCCCTTGGGCACCTGTGAGTGGTCAAGACTCTGGCTCCTACTAGGAGAGTAGTCCTTTCAGAGAGGGCTCCAGCCTTTCAGAGTAACTTTGTCTCAGCTCCATTCCAGTTACCAGGCAGCTGGATACCCTACATGTCTTAAACATTATCTTGCAAGGAAAAGATAAACACTTTTGGATTCTTCCCCTAATGGATGAAAGCTGAAGTGTTTTTGGGAGTGCTGGTATTTAAGTCTTTAACCTATTACGAGGCCACTTCCGAGTCCTCAGCAGGCCAAGCAGCTCTAAAGCTTGAAGACATTGCTGAGTGCCCAGCTTGGCTCCAGGCTGGTTCTGATTTTCCCCATCAGAAGTCATCTGAAAAACCCTTTGCCCTGTTTTTAGCACCAGTTCGGATGATCGGGAACAGGAAAGGGATCTTCACTCGGCAGAGACAACCAAAGAGTGCAGCTTTCCTGTTGCGAGAAAGATACTGGAAACTTGCCAATGAAACCAGGTACCAGCGGTCAGCAGTGACATCACAGTGTGTGGGAAGCGGCCTGTTTACTGTTTAAAGCGAGAACTACCTTTCTGCAGACACTGGCTTGGTCAGCTCCTGCTCCCCAGGGAGGGGACTATTTCCATCGCACAGAGAGCAAGTGTTTCCTGCACTGGGCAAGGCAGATCTGGAAGCGTCTCACCTGGATTTTGTGGTCATTTGCTAGAAGGGAAATTAGAGGTGAAAATAAAGACTTGTAGGGCCTTCCCTGGCAGTCCAGTGGTTAAGACTCAGCACTTCCATTGCAGGGGGCCTGAGTTTGATCCCTGGTTGAAAAACTAAGATCCCACCTGTTCCACAGCATGGCCAATAATAATAATGAAAAAGAAAATAAAGGCTTTTGTCATATGAGAATAAAGAGTTGGCTTAAAAGCGACCATCCGTAAACTGAATGAGCTATACTGCTGAAAAGCATCTGCCTTTGTTTTCGGTGTCTCAGCCTGTTTTTGTAGCCTTAACCAAGCAGAGAGTCTTGGGCAACCTCTCCTCAGCACTCATGCCCCACTCAGAGTTGCAGCTTACAAACTGCTGCCACCAAACCAGCCCTGCTCCTGCACTTTGGGCCAGCCTTGACTTGAGTGGGTAACAGTAGAGAACACCTGCTAGGAACGCCAGAGAAAGGCTGAAATTTCAGCAAATTCCCAGAAAGTAGTATCAGGCTGGAAGAAGAAGGCACAGGGTCTATGAACCGGAGCTAAGCTGATGGAGAAGCAGAAGAAAGGTAAGAATGGAGCCGTGTCAGAGCTGGAAGGGAGCTCAGAGGTTACCAGTGCTGCTGGGATGTTCTTCCAACTGCAGCCATCGTCTTGTCTGGACTGAAAGGGATAGACAGCCGTAGAAGCCCACTGGACCATCGCAGCCGACTCCACTGAAGGTGGAGATGCAGCCTCTGAACACACGGGCCACAGACAGGACAGGCTTCCATACCTGGTGCCGCCTCCTGCTCTGCTCCCAAGGACGGCCTTCCTTAGGAATCTGTCCTCCTGCCCCTCTTCCGCAGGCTCCATTAAGTAAGGGACGTTATTTGTAAGATTTCAGTGTTCATCAACCCTGATTTAAAGCTGAAAGCTTTGGAAAAATACGGTCCAATCAAATTGAAGACCATAAATCAATGTAGTTCTTAATACAGACTTTGATTCACTTGTAGGGGATTTCATGTCTCAACACATGCCCTTTTTTAACCTTTCTTCCCAAGCTCCATGAAGAAATGAGAGTGTAGTCCGTTCCAATAATAAGTCAGGAATTTTAGGGGCTGTATATTTCTTTTGTTACCCTAAAACTTCTAAGTTCCTTGAAGTAATCAAGTTTTATGTTCCAGTTTAATGTCAAGGAATAATATACAAAATTCTTTACCTGACAAACAAAAAATGAAACATGACACACACTTAAATGTTTTATAAATTAGGGGTAAGATTCTTTTCTCAAGTTCTAAGGCAACCCACTCCAGTGTTCTTACCAGGAGAATCCCAGAGACGGGGAAGCCTGGTGGGCTGCCATCTATGGGGTCGCAGAGTCGGACACGACTGAAGTGACTTAGCGATAGCAGCAGTAGCAAGGTCCTAACAAAGGGCACATTTGTTCTATTCAATAAAATATGGCCTCTGCATTTCCAATGAAATTATCTTTCTTGCAGATATTAACCTTTTAGGAGATTATAAGTGTGGAGTATTCAAGGTGAGCTACAGTAAAGCAGTGGAGAAACAGCTGATTAATACAATCTATGTGCTCAAAGAACTATAAGCAGTAACATCTTCATTAATTCTTGACAACCACATACATCATAAACCCACAGGAATTCCAAGAACTAGAATCTCTAAGAATTCTGCTTCTGTCTTCTCTAAGTTACATATAATTTAAGAGAAAGAGTCAACTCTATACCTGTACAAATGAGGCTATGGTATTTATTGTAAGGATCATTTATAGGGACTTCTGATGGTCCAGTGGTTAAGACTCTGCCTTCCAGTGCAAGGGACATGGGTTTGATCCCTGGTTGGGGAACTAAGGTCCTGACCTCAGGGTGTGACCAGAACTTAAAATCGCTTCTAAGACTGAATTCATTTCTGCTGCTTTTCTGAAG
Organism: Nanger granti; assembly: GCA_006408635.1. Lineage (NCBI taxonomy): Eukaryota > Metazoa > Chordata > Mammalia > Artiodactyla > Bovidae > Nanger > Nanger granti. Next base: position 25,136 of record SJYD01056400.1, on the reverse strand, counting down.
TATAACACTGCAGTATAAGAATGAGGGCAGCACAACTTCCACAGGTAACTTCTACATTTATTTTATACCAAAAAGTTATGTGCAACAAATAAACATTCTTACATATTTACATTTGTTTTTACCAGTTAGCAAAACTGTGTCCTAAATCTCTGATAAAGAATATTTCTATCTATATTAAAGGGGAAATCTGCCCAGTGAACTCCATTTTAAATGAATGTTTACTCTGGAGCTTAAAGCACTAGTAATAAATATTTTTTGATGGAACATACTATACAGATCATACACCTAATACTTAGGCCATGCTTAATACAGTTTTATAACAAAACATTTTACCTTTTCTGGGCTAATATGTTAAAAAAAAAAAAAGTTTAACCAAGTCACCTGGACTCCCACCCCCATCCCTTTGATTTATTGAAGGGTAGTTCTCACAAATTAGGACTCATAAGTGCTGCCTAAAATATATAAATAGCAGTGTTTCACCAGTACTTGCCCATTGGGGAAAAAATACACAAAAATACATGAGGACGAAGATTGAATTCTTTCCCAAATAGGCTACCAAAAATTAGAGTGGGTTTCTTGTTGGCAGTTGTCCAGTACTGATGTTCAGGGTAAGATCTGTCAGCAGTTATTGGTCTCAAGCTTTGCTGAATACAACTTTGTACCTCTGCTGATAGTCTTAAATGAAGTCTAAGAAAACTAAAGCCAACTCACAGTTTTAATTTCATTGTAGTCTTGGTCCTGTATTCTACATAAGAGGTCCAAAGATCTCTTGTATCAAATGAGAGATCTTTGTCTCTCTGAATGAAAATAATCAATGCTATCAACATCTTTAAAAGTCATGGATTTAAGGAGGGGCTACATACACCCAGGGCACACAGCTAGTTAAACCTGACACTTCACCAGAAGTTGATCCTCAACTGATAGCAACTAGCTGCAAAGAAAAAACAAATCAAATGAAACCCTTCAAACCACCGAGTTTTCCTAAAATTTGTCATGTAACCACGACTTCTCATTTCTTCAAAGGATAAGACTGTCAAGTAAATAAGAGGCTTCATCTGTTACAAGTCATTTTGAAAACTGAGAAGCAGAAATTCACATTTCCCCCCACCTGTTCTTCAACACTGGTAGCTAATAATGTTGCAGTGTTTAAATATTCAGTCTGAAATAATCTTAATAACCCTCAGACTTTTATAACAGGAGGTTTCCCCCTTCTTCTAGGGTAGAATTGAGGATGTAGCGGGAAGCCTAAATTCTTCCCAGGGAAAAATACCTAATCACACACACCAGCGTGGGGGTCCTTTGCTTAGAGAGATGGGCATCACCACGTGGTTATTTCAGGCAGCACATGTTCATCCCTCAGTGAGAAGGACATGAATTCTGGGGTCGTAGGAATGTGGCAACAACTTTTCTACAACTGAAACAGTGGTGTCCCCAGGGCTTAGAAAAGCAAAGGAAAAACCTGAAGGGTCTGGCTGAACACTCCGATGTTTTCTCACAAAAGAATTGCAGGCGTTCGCAAGAACGCAACATCAAGACAAGCTTTAACTCTACTCCGCTGACCGATACAGAGGAGGGCAAAGAACAATTTCAAATGGGGACACAAGGAATTTGTTTAGCACAACCAGAGTTTACATATATATATATATATACCATGATGTCATCACGGTGAAGCCATCTCCAGACTAGTGGAGAAAAGAGAAGCAGCGGACTGCTGATCTGCTGGGTAGAGGGGGAGCTCTGCTGCCAGACGAGCTCATCGTGCAGCTCTCCAGAGAACTCATTTCTCCATAAATACCAGACATCTAATCAACACTTTCTAGAGTTCTTTAGAGAAACAAGAACAATACATACATAATAAAACAGACATTGAAACATTCACATTCGTGGGAAGAAACGTAAGCCTGGATGAAATCAGAACTAAGCCATCTTTTACAAAATTGGTTTAAACTGGTTAAAAGTACATTACAATGCAATTGATACCTGCCTTGGGCTAGAAGAGTACACTGCGTCAATTATGACAGTTGGTTGGAAACTGCTGGACAGTGGATGACTCTATACGTTATGGTTTACAGAGCAGAGCCTGTCCCCTCCCTACAAAAGAAGGCAGAACACTCTGTAGTTACCGGTTTCTTCTTAACGTAATGATGAACAGAATTAGAAGCAAAAACATGGCGACTCCTTCTCAATCTAAGGAGTGAAAAGATCACACAGAACCTTTCTATAGAATGCAAGTTTCCTACTTCATGCTGAGAAAGGAAGGAAGGACACTTCTGCCCAAGTTCAACACACAAAATATTTGGTTTGAGATTTAAGACAGAAGGCACTTTGAACATTCTGATAGATGTTAACCAGAGAAACATACTGTCACTGTTTCACTTGGGTTTATTCAAATCTCTTTCAAAGACTGCACTGGGGTAGTTAGTAGAAAGAGTACTATGTTCCACCTTGAGAGATTTCTCCCTTTAGTACTCTTCCCACTTATAAGCCAATTGAGCAGCATGTCAGCCCTAAAGTTTATGAATCTAATATCTGACTCTAAAACAATTAAACTAGATGTCCGGTTGGTTAGTGAAGAAAGAAACGAGAAACACTATGGAGCTACCCAAGAGTAGTCCTACTCTGAAGTGACTGGGGCTTATACTGATGATTTTCCAAGCCAATACTGTTTGGTTGACTGGCACTAATGTGAAGGAAAATTATCTGCATGAAAATTCATCTGTTGTAAGAGACTATGAAATGCCATAGTACTATTTCCAGCTTTTTGCCAGAGAAATCTACCCAGTTTCCCACCTTTAGTGTCCTGAAGGCCTTGAAAGTCTGGTCACATGACTCACACTGTAAGTTTCTAATTGATCCAGTTTTATGACTAGGTACAAGCTTGACTTGAATGTCCAAATTTAGTTTCTTCCTTGCAAAGGAAGGAGATGAAAGGGAACCAGTCACCCTGTTATTTTTGCTGTCAGTGCTGGACCCACAGCTGCCAGTCCTTTCCACAAGATGCTCTGTGTGGACTTAGTATTTTCACTACGTCTTCAGTCAGTGTTGAGCTGATTGTTCCTCATCGCTATACTCCAGCTAAGCTGTACAGCAAGTTTCTGCAGGGCTGGATCCAATATCTCTACCTTTATTTACAAATATCACATAAATGGATTCTAGTTGAATCTACATGTTTAAATCCATTGGCTAAAAAACATATTACATATTGTAAACATGGCAATATTGAATACAGTATCTATTCTAAAATATTTTCATGTCATGATCACATTTGTTATACCTGAAATTGAATTTATACACATTAGAGAATTACTAGCAATGGTTGCTCACTTTACAACTGAGGGGAAGGGGCTAGGGCTACATTTTACCATTTCAGAAACATCTCCAAAGTAAAGTTAAAGCTTGTCTTTGATTGGCTTGGTGTATCCTTTTTTTTTGTATCCATATTTAAAATGAAGATTGACACAGAAAATAGCTAGAGCCCCTTCTAATTTATAGGATTTTTAAAAATCAGTTTAAGATTCTTAGGGAAAGTGTCTGTTGTGAAGAAGAAGAATAATAACAATAATTAAAAAAAAAAAAAAACCAAACTGCTGCAAAATAAACTTAATGGAAAAAGGGGCTTCAGACTGTCAGTTAAAGAGTTCATCAGGCGGTCAGTCCTGCTTGGGCTGCAGTTGCCGTTTCCAGGCTTCGTTCAAGTAAACTAGTCGTTTGTAGTTGATGATAAGAAGAATGAAGTTCAGCACATATGTGATGACGCAGATGATGCAAAACTCCTTCAGCACAAAGTACAGGATGTAGGCCAGGTACAAAGACCCCACTACGGACATGATGGAGGATGTCATGAGGATTAAAGCTGCAACCGCACTTGCTGTCAGGCCTGCAAGAGAAGGGACACTGGCTCAGTCAGACCTTGACACTGGAGAACAAGCTTCCCAGTTCAAAGGCAACATTTTGTGATTTGCTTCAGGGTTGGAACACTGATCTTAAGACAAAACACTCTGAAATTTGAGGACAAGACCTACAGGTCTATTTCCTTAAGTTTTATAGCTGCAGTATTATTGGTTTTGTGCTGTTTTTCTTTTGTATTGGAGTATGGCTGATTAACAATGTTGTGATGTTGTGACAGTCTCAGGTGAATAGCAAAGGGACTCAGCCACATGTATCCATTCTCTCCCAAGGGCTTCCCTGGTGGCTCAGTGGCAAAGAAGCCACCTGTCAATGCAGGAGACATGGGTTTGATCCCTGGATTAGCAAGATCCCCTGGAGCAGAAATGGCAACCCACTCCAGTATTCTTGCTTGGGAAATCCCACAGACAGAGAAGCCTGGCAACCTACAGTCCATGGGGTTGTAAAAGATTCAGACATGACTTAGTCACTAAATGACAACAACATTCTTCCCCAAACTCCCATCCTGTCCAGGCTGCCGCTTAACACTGAGCAGAGTTCCCTGTGCTATACAGTAGGTCTTTGTTGGTCATCCACTTAAAATATAGCAGTGTGGTACATGTCCATCCCATAGCTGCACTGTTTTTGACTGGTAAATATTCTGGATGAAATATTATGTATTTCATAAACTAGCCTTGGCTAAGGCATGTAAAGAAAATATGCACTTTTGCAATCACATTATACAATGAAGCAGATTTGTAAAACTCACAGCCCTACCTCCTGTAATGAATAAAGTAACGAGAGGAGAGAAAAAAAAAGTAATGTGAGGACCACAACCTTCTCTTCCAGGCAGGACACATTTGGTGAGACCATCCAGACCCTTTTCACTATAGGTGGGCTCCCCACCTGTGAAAATTAAAATTTGCTTTCATGTGTTTAGATCAAATTTATCAAAAATCCCATAATGGGAGATGATTATATCAACATGCTGTTCAAGGGGAAAAAAAAATCATGATAAACATTTCAGAAAGGGCTCACCCTGGGGCATAAGGAAAACCACATTTGGCCAGTTGGCCACATGTGGGTCAAACCAGAAGGAGAAAAAAGGCAGTTATATGTGCTAACCTGAGTTCTCAAGACAAAGACTTGGCCTGAACTCTTGATGCTATCATCTGACATCTTCACATGTTTGGTTTTGAAATTTCCTGTAGCCAACAGTATTGAGAACATGTGCATTTATTTTCAAGGACAAGAGGAGACAGCAGAGGATATTAAACGACCTACCCTCCTACCCACCAACTAATGGATAAGGATCACAGAAACAGGATACAAATAAGTGGTAGTGGTTTGAAGAGGTTAATTAAGAAGCTGAGATCACACTGCCAGTACAATGAGAAGTTGCATCTGGGCTGTACCCTAGCCATGGGAACTGACTTGCTTAGAGACCACTTAAGAGGAGTATTTATTAATTTATTTATTTGACCACACTGTGTGGCATGTGGGATCTTAGTTCCTTGACCAGGGATTGAACTTGCATCCCCTGCATTGGGAATACAGAGTCTTAACTACTAGACTGCCAGCGACATCCCTGATGCTTTAACAAGGCTCTTTCCAGACTAAGATACCGTTGGATTACTTATGCACCTGCTTTTGTAAATAAAGATTTATCGAAACCCAGACACACTCATTCACATATGTAATGACCGTGACTGCTTTGGGACTAGAGTGGCAGAGCTGAGTAGCTATGATAGTCAGCAAAGCCTAAATGATTTCCTATCTGGCCCTTTACTAAAAAACAAAGTTGGCTGACCTCATTTATGTGAATATCTCAAACTTCAAAAACGAATGCTAGCACCTTAATTTTTATCTAAGAAAGTTAATTTCAAAATGATATAGGCAAGTTATTTGCGCTCTCTGTGCAACTGTAAAAGTGGGATAATAATCATGACTGCCTCTTAAGACTGTTGTGCAGATTTAAAGACCTAATAGGATGGGACTTCCCTGGCAGTCCGGTGGTTAGCACTCAGAGCTTTCACTGTGGTGGCCTAGGTTCACTTTCTGTTCAGGGGACTAAGATCCCACAAAGCTGCACAGCGCCACCAAAAAAAAAAAAAAAGGCTCTATCCTGAACAACTTAGAAGGGAGTGAACCTAATGGGCTCTGGAAAACTACGTTTGGGGAGTTCAAATGTGCCTCTGGTGGTAAAGACACAAACACTAAAAATGCATGTGAATGCCTAAAATGTGACTAGAAAAAAATACATATGATGCACATGATTTTAAATGTGCATATAATGAAATTAACAAATTACATATTACAAAATGTGGGAGATGTTCAACCCCATCTCCCCAAATTAACATAGTCAGAAGCTTTTCTTAGGTTATTTTATTGTGAACTTATACTTTATATTCTTCTTTAGAAATCCAAAGAAAACAATTAAATGAAATAAAAGGTGAAAGTCTGAACCCTGCACATATATAAACATACACTTATCTTCTATTTATGATACCACAGTTTGCTTTTTTTTAAATTGCTAAACTAGGTTTTGATCTTCCAGGGTTTGTAGACCTACTTTTCCCTTTAATGGCTACATAGTATTTTCTAGCATGCTTGTAACCTAATTTATTCAATCCTTACAATCTATTTCTAATTTTTTGCTGTTTTAAACTGAACTGCTATGAATATC
>SJYD01056393.1:9880-21783 GCA_006408635.1 Nanger granti | reverse complement strand
TTCCTTCCTGCATGTCTGCTGCTTTATCTCCTTAAAGCAGGATTTACTTAACAGGTACCTGCTGCAATCAGAAAGGAATACACTGTTTTTTCCTGCCTTTAAAGGACTCTTCAGTGCAGTAAGGCATTATTCAGATTTTAGCAGGAGCCCATGTCTTTCCACAATTCTCTCTTCCTCTTTCTCCTGCTATATAAATATCGTGGCTGGAGTAAGGAAACATGAGGAAATACAGGTGTTTCCTGCCACCTGAAAGTACAGTATTCCTACAAAAGCTTTCCTAAACCAAGATGGCATAGTGTGAAGATATAGGCCTCGCTTCACAGTTTACTGGCAGAGAGTGACCTTTTGGAAAGCAAGGGACGCCCATAAATGGAAACATTCAGACACCTGGTGGCACTCTCTGTCCAAAAGAGCTTTTATCATAACAGATAAGGAAAAGAAATGGAATTACCCAGCTGCAGGTAAAAGAGGTGTGCTGCTGTGTTTTCAGGAAGCTGGTTGCTTCATGTCCCAGTAACGGGTCCCACACCTCATATTCTAGCCAGGCTGTGCCCAGGAGGGTAGAGGGAGCCCCAGAGGCCCTGGAGCAGGAGGAGCAGCAGAGAAGACACAGGGCACCTGCCCAGTGCTGGGAGCTGCAGAAACTCCACACAAACAGACTGGCAACCAGGAAAGTGCAAAATTCCAGGGAGGCCTGGAGAGGAACTGGGGGAGACAGCAGGGGGAGGAGGCTTTGGAGTAGGAACTCTAAATACAGGTAACATTTCACCTTGTGAGGCAGGTGGGGAAAGGCCTTGGAGGGGGAGGGGCAGCCTGAGCGAAGGCCTGGAGGCTGGGTGGGCATCAGAGTCCAGGCAGCTGGGAGTCCTCCAGGCCCCTTGACCAGGCCCCATGGAGTCAAGAGGGTGCGGAAGACATGAGTAGGAGCATCAGGGGGACCTGGAGAAGGGCTAAGGACTCTGCACTTGATCCTGTCCTAACCCCTCCTTTTACTGCCCAAGGTGGATAACTCGCAGCCTCATGGAGGGAGAGGTTTGGTGAGAATCTCTGCCCACATGGAGGGGAGGCCTCTGCATCTGGCCATATAGTTGGGTGGGGAGTCTTTTCAGGGTTCTCCTCTCTCCCACTGATAGGCTTTTCGGGGAGTAACCAATCAGAGGCTAATGGAGGAGGATGCCCTGGATACTAATCCAGCAGCGGAAGCACTGTCCAGCATCCACACCCAGTGAGGCCCCAGACAAGGGGCAGGACCAGGACACGAAGGGCAGGGAAGGACGGAAGGATGAGGTGGAGGGTCCAAATGCATTTTCAAGTGTTTGGCACCATCCAGGATGAGCCCTTTCTGCCCACACCCTCCTCCTCTCTCTGCCTTGGCTCTTGGTCCTTGTGTTTCCCATTTTCAGTTGGCTGCCCTGGCTCCTGGGGTCCTACAGCTTCGAGGCAGAGAAGGAGGCAGGGGACCAGCCAGCTCTCTTCTCCCACGTGCCGGGAGATGGGCCTGTCTGTATAAATTCTCTCCCATCTGCACAGTCAGTGCCCACACCCTCCGTCACCAGACATACACCCTAATAATCAAGCTGATGGTTACTATTCTTGAGGGGAACCCTGGGCATTGCAGAGGGAAGGTGAAAGAAAGATTCTAGGATCAGATCTCAGGTGAGGGGTTTGGGGGAAACTCTAAGGAAGTTGGGCCACTCTAGACTGGGTGCTGTAGAGAATGGCAGGGGCAGTTTTACCCATGATTGTTTCAGTAACTCCATCTACTGAGAGGGGAGACCAGAGCAAAGATAAAGGTGCAACTGGTAAATAAACAGCAGTCATAATTTTCAGCCGAGGGAGGGAGTGTGAAGACTCCGGGTTCCTATTGCCACCATCCCTGCTCTTTATTATTGTTGTTAGCAGCAAAGTGACAAGAAGCCGGGCATGGGATCTTGAGCCCAGAGAGTGGGGTGGGATCCAGTTCTCCATGAACAAGGTTTTTGACTTTGGGCAAATCACAGAACATCTATGCTTCAGCTTCCTTAGCTGTAAACGGGGAAACAGCGGTTCACACCGCCTGGTTATCAGAACAATATGGATTATAATTTACAAAGTCTTAGAGTAACTACCAGTGCAGAGCAAAACCAGAAACACAAGCCCCTCTCACGAGTAGCTGTTACTGTAGCTATAAGGACCTTTACTATCATTTCAGTCAGTTCTCAGCAAGAGTACTAAATAAGTGCTCTTTTGCCTTCTTAAAGAACTGCCTATGTGTAACTAACATGCTTTGTTTTCTCATCTCCCAACACAAGATAGTCATAACCGGAATCAAAAGAAGTTCTCTCTATATAAAGATCTGCTATTTAAAAAAATAACAGAGATAAGACAAAGGATGGACACCATCACATATGATATGTGTGAATGTAAATGTGTACAGGTTCTTTGCATAACAAATTAGCTTAAGCATGAAAAAATGTTGTTAGGTGTTGATACCCTTGGGTCTAGTCATTCTACTTCTAGAAATAGCTTAATGAAAGAATCTTAAATAGAGGCATAGATTTATGCAAGAAGAGTGTTTTTGCACTACTATTTACATAAAGAAATCAAAACAGCCTGAAATCCAACAATCGGGAGTAGACAGAAAATTGACACCATTCGGGTCCTCAGCTGTCCAGGGCAGGTCTGCGGGGATTGGAGTGGGGCTGGTGGGACTCCAGAAAAAAGGTTTGTGGGATAAACGCTATGGCATAAGTGAGGAGATGTGTGCCCTGGGAGCTACAGCACCAGGGACTTTATCAAGGCAGAGACTCAAGCACAAGGTGTATGACATCATTTTGCAATAAAAAGAGTCATTTTCCGATTAACATATGTGCACAAATAGATATTTTGTACATGAAAGCAAGTATAGTATAGTAATCATGAACCTGAGATTTGGATCAGAAAGACTTGGGTTCAAGGCCGGGCTCCAGCAGAAATGTGAAAACTTGGACTGATCTAAGTTCAGGTGAGTTTCAGGAGCCTGCACGACATAGACAGTGGATCAATATTACCTATAAGCAGTTAGTAACACAAGCGTCCTAACCTCAAGAAATTTCCAGAGGATTCCCTTCCTACCTGTTCTGCTGTCTCTGGTTTTATTGCTCCTATAACTTCGCAGATGGTTGTCTCCTGTCTGATTATCCTCTCTTGTGCCCCAGCAGGAGAGCAGCACTCTGGCTGGGGAGGACGGCGGGACGTGAGTAACTTTCCTTAACAGGTGCTCTGCAGAGCCCAGGGGACAGAGAACCATGCGGGGCTAAGTCCCCAGTGGCCCAGGCGGCTGTCCCAGGGGAAGCCACCCAGGACCTCGCCCCTCGCTGCCCCCTCAGCCACCGCTCACACGTGATCAAGCCCACAATCTGTTTTCCCTTCCCCAAGCGTGAAACGACACCTTCTTCCAGCCTGACACAGACGGGTGAGCTGAAGGGAGATCTCTGAGACCCTGCTGCTGCCACCATGAGCTCAGAAGATCCCGGGGACTGCTCAGGTAGTCAGCCACCTCGTCTCTGGCAGGTTCCTACTTGTGACCCAGAATTGAGGGTGGTGGCTCCAGGCCCAATTAACCTGCTCAGTAATCAAGAACCAAGAAAGGCGAGGATGAACATCCCCCAGAGAGGCAATGGGGAGTTTCTAACACTCAGTGGTCTGTCCCCACATCTGTTTCCTGATCCTCTCCTCAGGGAGCCACAGACAAGATGCTAACTTCCTCTCCCTGCCTCCTGACCCCCAGCTAAAGACTCAGATGTGAGGCCAGGACTGCCCATGGAGGGGGGCGGGCACAGCAGAGCAAGTCCCCACAGCCAGGCAGGACAGGGAGAGGAGGTTCCCTGGAGCTTCTCCTGCCCTCTCCCTTGGTCCGAGCCTCCTTCTGCTCCCAGACCCTGGGGTGTCAACACAGAGGCTGTTTCCTCCACCTCTCGCTCCACTGGCCACCCAGCTGTTCTGTGAGAGTCAGCAGACTCTAAACTGAACTGCAATCTGGCCTTCGCTACCTCCCACACCTGCCTCCCAGATCTGGAGCATCTTACCTGACCTAACCTGTAGAATGAGAGGAATATTTCCCTATGTTGTGATGAGGACCAAATATAATGTGTCCCTGGCCTGGGCCAGGGCCTGCCTCACAGTAGGGCCTGCCTAGTGCCATGCTGTCCCCTCTACGTGGAATGTGTTAGTTCCAAGCAGAAACCTCTCCCCTTGTCTAGAATCCCCTCTGCCCTTCTCTAGAATCCCCTCTCCTCTTCTCTAGAATCCCTCCTCCCCTTCTCTTGATGTTCCTCCTCAAGATCCCCTCTCCCCTTCTCTAGAACCCCCTCTCCCCTTCTCTAGAACCCCCTCTCCCCTTCTCTAGAATCCCCTCTCCCCTTCTCTAGAATCCCCTCTCCCCAGTGCTGTGCTAGGGCACCTGCCCAGTGCTCCCATATATAAACACCTGATTACCAGGTGACTGCCTCAGGCAGGTACTAGTTCTATTGTTCTCAAATGCCCATGCAGACACCCAGGTGCTCAGTTATTTCCTCCACCCACACCACCCTAAGCAGTCAACACACAGATCTAGTGCTGTGGGTTCCCTCCATGTGAGCACTGAGTTCTTTTCTCCCTTAGTGATGCGTGAGAAAAAGAGAGCCTAAGAACACTTAGTACTTCAGGGAAGAGAGAGAGAGGAAGAGATCTGACATCTCTTCATTTAATGAGGACACTGATATTACTGAATTAAGGCCCCACACTGAAGGCCTCATTTCACCTAATCACTGCCTTAAAGCCCCCTATCTTCTAATACAGTCACTGCAGAGTGGGTGGGTCTGGGCGTTAACTTATGAATTGGGGCTGGTGCATACAGTCCACCTGAGACCCCAGAGAAATCCGTCAACAGTGTGCCAGATGAATGCTGCTCAAAAAGGTGAACTTTAACCACTTATACTCGATACCGTTAACATCACACCACACCACAGTTTATTCGATCTTCAATTTTTATTTTTCTGTCCAGAGAGCCAAAGCTTTTTTGAGGAAGTCATTGAGTATTTCCAGGAGAATGTGATATGGGAACAACTGCAATTCCTGCTCACTGAAGACAAACCCTGGGAGCATTTTGTGACTGAGGCCGATTTGTCCAGGTAAGCATGCAGGTACACCTGGAATGTCACCAACATTTGCCCAGGAAGATTCTCCCAGGCTAGTTTCCTCCAGGAAGATCCTATGGTTGGGGTAGAGGATGTTCCTCTTCAATATTCTATGTGGAATGTTTTCTAGGTGTTATTTTTTAGCATTGAATGACCTTGGGTAGAAATGAGATGAAACCTGCAAGGAAGGGCAGGTCATATGACCTTGGACAAGTTACTGAACTACACTCTGCTTCATCATCTGTTTAGTTTTACTGTGAGGACTCAGAGGTCATGCATGCAAGTGCTTTTCATGATTGCTGACACACAGTAGGTGCTCAATCAATGTTAAATTAAAATAAGCTTGTTGTGAAGAATCAGGGACCTTCTTCCTGGAGATGAGAACCAAGAAGGACTTCCTTTGGGTCAAGTCAGAAATCCTGACCCAAACATCATTTTGTGTTCCTGGGATACTAAAACTCTTTCACTCCCCATCTTAGGAATTAAACCAACACTGCAGGTTCCTGCTGGAAATTAAGGCCGAGAGGCTGGAGGGGAACTGGTTGGACCTGGTGGGATCCTGGATCTAGTCCTGCCCAACTCTGGGCCTGTGGGTTTAAGACTTTGAGTCTCAGATTTGTTATGTGGTATGTGTCCAGTGGGAATAGCAATTCAGTCTGATGGGTTGTAGTGATGGCCTCAGAGTGAACTGCAGGGTCAGAGGTGTGGGGAACCAAGTGCACTCATCTCGTCCAAAGGACCAGGGAGGCCTGGACCAGGGTCAGAACTAGGGGTCAGGGTGGAGCAGAGGTTTCAGGTTGGAGGACTAGGAGGCAGGTTTGGGCAGCAGGGCCAGGACTAGAGTGAGGAGAGTGGGCCCCAAAGACAAGGAACTGAAGGGATATGACCCTAGCAGAGGTCCTGGGAGTGGGCGAGGGGACATTTCTTCCCTCCCTGATGGGATCCCCTCAAGCTGGGCTAGAGGGCCCTAGGTGAGTGTGTCCTCCACACCCTGCCTGGGACTGGATTCTCACTCCATCTGGGACCCTCTTATAATCTACATGGAGTCCCCCTGACAGTGGGACGGCTGTGTGGCTCAGGAGCCCTCCAGGGTGACAGTGAGTGGCTGTGACTGCGTGTCATTTGAGGGATTCTGGAGCCTCACGCATCCCCACCCAAGAGGAGACACTTCCTCCACCAGCTGTGTAAGTGCCGGTCTCCACAGGCTCAGCTGTTCAGATGGGTGTTTCCTCAAGTCACTTGAATCTTTAGCGGTTCCATAAAGTTGCACACAGCCTTGGAGGGCAGGCAGTTGAAGGGCAGGCAGTTGAAGTTGTCACAGATAAAGTGTGAGTTAGACTGTGACCCCTGAGAAGTCAGGGTGCTGGGTGATGGGTCTAGAGTCACTGAGGTGGGCTGGAGAGTCCAAGAGAAAGAGGCTCACAGCACATCTCCTGCTTCCCAGTCAATATGGGCAGTGGACAGACCCAGTGTCCTTGTACTGAGAAGGCCAAGGGTATCAGGCTTGGGTGAGAGTAGATGCCAGGCAAAATGATCATTAAGGGTTCTATTTAATTAAAAATAAATAAATAATATTCTAGGGGCAATGTTAGCCAATCTGAAAAGTATGAGGGCACAGTCCCAGGACTGTCCTTACATTCCCCATGAAGGGCAAATTTGGAGGCTCCCACAACCACCCTCAGATTCTAGAACTCCATAGAAGGATGCACAGCCTAACTTAAAGCTGCAGGATCCCAGTTATGGTTTATTACAGGGGAGGATGCAGTTTCCCATCAGCCACAGGGCAGAGTCTGGGCAGGTTTCACACACGAAGCTTCCGTTGTCCCCAAAATGCATTACTGTCCTGGATTCAGTGGGGCAGNCTAGAACTCCACAGAAGGATGCACAGCCTCAGTTAAAGCTTCAGATTCCCAGTTAAGGTTTATTAGCAGTTCCCCATCAGCCGCAGAGCAGAGTCTGGGCAGGGTTCACACACAAAGTTTCCATTGTCCCCAGGATGCATTATTGTCCTGGATTCAGTGGGGCAGGACACATGGAGCACTGCCCGCCATGGACGCTCACACTATTTAACAGCACATGACCCTGGCCTGTCATTTCCAGCCCCTCCCAGAGGTCAGACTACTGCCCTAGTGCCCAGCTCCTCCAGAGGTCAGAACTGATACCACGTGAACCAGAGGCCCATCACATGTCAATTTGTCAGGCTGTCCAGTGGCCAAAGTCCCAGGCAGATGAGGACATTCCTATCAGCCAGAATATTCTTGGGACCTAGGGACCACATCCTAGCAGCCAAGAGCAAAGATCAAGTGGACTCCTCACTATACCCTAAGGTCCTTGAATGAAGGGTTTTCTGGTCTAATCCCAATTCTCTTTGTTTATCTGTGAAGTTCCCATTATACACATATTTTGGAAGTGATGGTATTGGTCTACTTTGAGGTGTCTTTATCAAATATCTCTCTTAAGTTATAGGTATCTGAAGATGACCTTTGCTTATTTATTCCATGATTGAATAAGTACATGAAGCACTAACAATATCCAAATGAGGGTTTACGGTTGGAAAAATTTTTACATTAGTAAAATCCTTGTGATTTACAATAAAATCTCTGTGGTTTATGCAGGATAGAGCTTGTTGAGCCTGTTTCATAGACAAGCAAACTCTTTCTAAGGCTTCAATGTTCATTGTTACAGGGAAGAGGCAGCTGGACTCCGTGAATGTCTGATCAAGCTGCAAACAGACTTGCCTGGGGGGGAGGACCAAGACAGACTCCAAAAATACCAGCAGGAAAAGGAGAGGTTTTTGAAGCAGTTTCCTCAGGTAAAACAGGAGCTGAAGGAGAGCATAAAAATGCTCCGTGAGCTCGCAGACAATGTTGACAAGGTGCACAGGGACTATACCATCTCCAATGTGGTAGCCTCCTCCACCAGTGTTGCGTCTGGTGCCCTGAGCATCCTTGGCCTGGTTCTGGCACCCGTTACAGCAGGCCTCAGTCTGGGACTCTCAGCTGCTGGATTAGGGCTGGGAGCAGCAGCTTCTGTAACAGGTTTGTCTGCCATGGTGGTGGAAACTGTAAACACATCATCAGCAGAAACCCAGGCCAGTCTCCTAGACACAGCCAAAATAATTTCCTATGGATGGAATCTCTACAAAGTTAAAGATTTTGGGAGTCATATTCATGCCATCAAGGTGGCCAGATGCAGCCCTCAATTAGCAGCCACTGCTCAGCGCTACATAACCACCGGGCGAGTCTCTGTCCAAAGTGCCCAGTGGGTGAGGAGACATTTCAGAGGCACACCTCTGGCAGCGACTAGAGCAGCCCTCATCAGGAGTGGAGCCCTGTCAGGTTTATTCATAGGGCTGGACGTGTACTCCCTGGTGAAAGACGCACAGGACTTGCAGCAGGGAGCAAAGACAGCATCGGCTGAGAACATGACGCAGAAAGCCCAGGAGCTGGAGAAGGAGTTGGAGCAGCTCACCTGGATCTATGAGAGTCTGCAATAGGGACCAGCTGGGCCACCCCTAGAGCAATGCAGGGACCAGGGAATTGTGCACGGTCACGGGGAGAAACCACATATTTTGGACTGAAGGAGACACTGAGGGAAGAATAAGGGAGAGACAGAGAGACTAGCAATGAGAGCCCAGGAATAGGGGAGCTTTGAAAATGGGAGAAAGCCATAGAGTTAGGATTCTAGAGATCCAGCAGAAGTAGCAGGGGCTCCTCTATCACCCTCCCCAGGGTCTGATAGTCCAACAAGAAGGAGTTCCCCCTGGTGATGGTCTCTGGCCCTACTTCTCCAGCATCAACTCACCTTTGAACTCAGTAGGGAGTGACTTGTTTGGTTCCATGTTTTATTAAAGTATAGTTGATTTACAATATTGTATTAGCTTCAGGTGTACAGCAAAGTGATTCCATTATATGTGTATCTGTGTACATATTTATCCCTTTTAAATTTTTTATAAGTTCTTTTGTTCAGTTCAGTCGCTCAATTGCATCTGACTCTTTGCGACCACATGAACCACAGCACACCAGGCCTCCTTGTCCATCGCCAACTTCCGGAGTTTACTCAAACTCATGTCAATTGAGTCGGTGATGCCATCCAACCATCTTATCCTCTCATCTCCCTTCTCCTTCCACCTTCAATCTTTCCCAGCATCAGGGTCTTTTCAAATGAGTCAGCTCTTCACATCAGGTGGCCAAAGTATTTGAGTTTCATTTCAGCATCACTCCTTCCAATGAATATTCTGATTTCCTTTAGGGTGGACTGGTTGGATCTCCTTGCAGTCCAAGGAACTCTCAAGGGTCTTCTACAACACCACAGTTCAAAAGCATCAATTCTTCAAGGCTAGCCTTTTTTATGGTCCAACTGTCACATTCATACATGACCACTGGAAAAACCAGAGCCTTGACTAGACGGATCTTTATGGACAAAGTAATGTCTCTGCTTTTTAATATGCTCTCTAGGTTGGTCATAACCTATCTTCCAAGGAGCTAGTGTCTTTAATTTTATGGCTGCAATCACCAGCTACAGTGATTCTGGAGCCCAAAATAATAAAGTCAGCCACTGTTTCCACTGTGTTTCCATCTATTTGTCATGAAGTGATGGGACCGGATGCCATGATCTTAGTTTTCTGAATGTTAAGCTTTAAGCCAACTTTTTCATTTTCCTTTTTCACTTTCATCAAGAGGCTCTTTAGCTCTTCCTCACTTTCTGCCATAAGGCTGCTGCTGCTGCTAAGTCACTTCAGTCGTTTCCGACTCTGTTCAACCCCATAGACGGCAGCCTACCAGGCTCCCCTGTCCATGGGATTCTCCAAGCAAGAACACTGGAGTAGTCTGCCATTTCCTTCTCCAATGTATGAAATTAAAAAGTGAAAGTGAAGTTGCTCAGTCATGTCCAATTCTTGTCGACCCCATGGACTGCAGCCTACCAGGCTCCTCTGTCCATGGGATTTTCAGGCAAGAGTACTGGAGTGGGGTGCCATTACCTTCTCCACCATAAGGTTGGTGTCATCTAAATTTATGAGGTTATTGATATTTCTCCCTGCAATCTTGATTCCAGCTTGTGCTTATTCCAGCCCAGCATTTCTCATGATGTACTTGCATAGAAATTAAGTATCAGGGTGACAATATACAGCCTTGTATATTTGTATATCCAAAAAGTACTGCTTTCTGGATTTGGAACCAGTTCCATGTCCAGTTCTAACTGTTGCTTCCTGACCTGCATACAGATTTCTTAAGAGGTAGGTCAGGTGGTCTGGTATTCCCATCTCTTGAAGAATTTTCCACAGTTTGTTGTGAGCCACACAGTCAAAATCTTTGGCCTAGTAAAAAAGCAGATTTTTTTTGGAACTCTCTTGCTTTTTCAGTGATACAACGGATGTTGGCCATTTGATCTCTGGTTCCTCAGCCTTTTCCAAATCCAGCTTGAACACATGGAAGTTCATGGTTCATGTACTGTTGAAGCCTGGCTTGGAGAATTTTGAGAGTTACTCTGCTAGCATGAGAGATGACTGCAATTGTGCAGTAGTTTGAACATTCTTTGGCATTGCCTTTCTTTGAAATTGGAATGAAGATTGACTTTTTCCAGTCCAGTATGAAAAGGCAAAATACAGGACACTGAAAGATGAACTCCCCAGGTTTGTAGGTGCTCAGTATGCTACTGGAGATCAGTGGAGAAATAACTCCAGAAAGAATGAAGAGATGGAGCCAAAGCAACACCACCACCCAGTTGTGGATGTGACTGGTGGTAGAAATAAAGTCTGATGCTGTAAAGAGCAATATTGCTTCATAGGAACCTGGAATGTTAGGTTTATGAATCAAGGCAAATTGTAAGTGGTCAAACAGGAGATGGCAAGAGTGAATATCGACATTTTATGAATCAGCGAACTAAAATGGACTGGAATGGGTGAATTTAACTCAGAGGACCATATTGTATCTACTACTGTGGACAAAAATCCTTTAGAAGAAATGGAGTGGCCAGCACAGTCAACAAACAAGTCTGAAATGCAGTACTTGGGTGCAATCTCAAAAACGCTAGAATGATCTCTCTTCATTTCCAAGGCAAACCATTCACTATCACAGTAATCCAAGTCTATGCCCTGATCAGAAATGCTGAAGAAGCTGAAGTTGAACGGTTCTATGAAGACCTACAAGACCTTCTAGAACTAACAGCCAAAAAAGATATCCTTTTCATTATAGGGGACTGGAATGCAAAAGTAGGAAGTTTAGAAATACCTGGAGTAACAGGAAAATTTGTCCTTGGAGTACAATGAAGCAGGGCAAAGGCTAACAGAGTTTTGCCAAGAGAACACACTGGTTTTAGCAAACACCCTCTTCCAACAACAAAAGAGAAGACTTTACACATGGACATCATCAGCTGGTCAATACAGAGATGAGCTTGATTATAGTCTTTGCAGCCAAAGGAGAAGTTCTATACAGTCAGCAAAAACAATACTGGGAGCTGACTGTGGCTCAGATCATGAACTCCTTATTGCCAAATTCAGACTTAAATTTGAAGAAAGTAGTGAAAACCACTAGACCATTCAGGTATGATCTAAATCAAATCCCTAACAATTATACAGTGGAAGTGAAAAATACATTTAAGGGTCTAGATCTGAGAGAGTGCCTGATGAACTATGGATGGAGGTTTGTGACATTGTACAGGAGACAGGGATCAAGACCATCCCCAAGGAAAAGAAATGCAAACAGGGAAAATGGCTGTGAAAAGAAGAGAAGTGAAAGGCAAAGGAGAAAAGGAAAGATATTTGAATTC
>SJYD01056392.1:0-23434 GCA_006408635.1 Nanger granti | reverse complement strand
GGCAGGGAGTTGCTTACAGCTGTGGCCGACGTGTTCCCCCATGTGACGGTGGCACCAGGCTGGCCCAAGGAAGTGCTGGGCAATGGCTACAGGGAACAGCTGCTCACAGATATGCTGGAGCTGTGCCAGGGCCTCTGGCAACCCGTGTCCTTCCAGCTGCAGGCTGGGCCTCTGGGCCAGAGCCCCGCTGGAGTCGTGGCCCGGCTGCTGGAAGCGTCTCCCCGGGCCACGGTCACGGTGGAACACAGCCCTGGCCGGGGCCTCTATGCATCTGTGCGGGCAGCGCTGCTGGCAGCCAGGGCCGTGCAGAAGACCCGAGTCTACTACAGGCTACCCCACAGCTACCGCCAAGACCTGCTGGCGGATGTTGGCACACACTGAGCACCCAGCTGGCCTGGTGGACCCCAGCTTCCCACGGGGCGGCAGGAAGGAATAAATGCCTCTGCTTCCTCAGTGCGCTGCACGCATGTCCTTGGGGCAGGATGGAGCGGGAGTGGACGTCAGGTGGCCAGGGAGGATGCTTAGAGGGTCTGGAGGCTGGGGGCCAGGTCGTTCCGGTTGTCCAAGAGGAACTGTTCACAAGCCTTGAAGGTGGTATAGAACTCAGAGGAGAGGCCGGTCACATTGGTGGTCACGTACTAGAGAACGCCCGGGGTGGCCTGATTGTAGTAGGACACCTGCAGGACAGGGAGCCGCACCCGGGGAGGAGGGGGCGGGCTGGTGAGGTGCACTGAGTGGACATGAGGCTGGGGGGCAGCAGCCTTGTTGCCTGCCAGGAAGGCAGCAAATACCAGTCAGCACCTGGGCCACAGAGGACTGCGTCACTGGCAGGCGTGACCAGCTGGACTCCCCTGACCCCTCCTCTGGTGCTAACAAACCTGGCTTCCCTTCGTCACCACACACTATACTCTCATCGAGTGTCTCCCCTCTCAGCTGAGAGACTGTCCCCAAACTGAGGCCAGAGTGGAGGTGACTTACCCATCGTCACATAGTTAGTTGGGCCAGGCCCCCACCTCCAATTCCAGGCTCAGTCCTTTTCCTGAGGGCTCAGAACACCCTTGACTCAGATACTCACCTAACATAGAACCACAATGCCTCCCTTCCCATCCCCCACTCCTAGCTAAAAGCAGGGGCCCAGTGTAGTGGGGGACAGCTCAGCAGGGGGACATAACTCAGGGCCCCTTCCCCACCCCCACTCCCCTGTACTCCCGCCCTCTGGCACCCACCGGCAGTGCTTGTCCCACTCGGGCCTCCGGCGGAGGTCAGAGAGCAGCAGGAAAGCCTGGGCTGTGTCCACGTGCACTAGCATCTCCATGTGGAAGGACAGGAACTTGTCCTCCTCTAGAGTGTGCAGGCAGACCTGCACGGACAGAGGGCAGCCTTGTTCCCTGATCTCCTCCTCAGCCTGTGCTGGGGACCCGGGCTGGAAGTCAGGGCTGCACTGATTGCTGTGTGTCTGTGAACAAGTGACTCAACCTCTCTGAGCCTTGGTGGCAGCCCTGTGAGAAATGGGAGTCAGCACAAAGTGGATAGGAAGGTGTCTGAAGAAGCAGGGACTTCATGGACAAGCCCACTGGTCGGATGGAATGGTACTTGACATGGAACAGAACGCACTCACAGGTGAGCACACCGTGCCTAAGGAAATGCAGCAAAGGCTACACACTGCACGACTCCCTTTACTGCACCTTCTCAAACAGACCAGACGAAGGCACGGAAAACTGGTCTGTGGTTTCCAGGGACTGGGGTGGGAAGAGCTTGATCACAAAGGAGCCAGAAAAACTGGGGGTTTATGGAAATGCTCCATATCTTGATCACTGTCGAGATGATGTAACTTCATGTGCTTTCCACACTAGCAGGACTGCACACTAAAAGGGGGACGTTTTACTGTATGTAAATTATGCCTCAACTTTTTAAATATTGAAAATTTTCTTTTTAAAAATAAAAAGATAAACAAGCAGTAACCAATGCAAAACCAGAATGGATCCTCAGAGCCAGGTGTCCATCCAGCCACTGATGTCACTGAGGGGAGGTGACCCATCCCAGGACACAGGCGAAAGTGGCAGAGCTCAAGCCCCCCCTCAGCCCACCCTTGCCCCCAGGCCCCAGCCGCGCCGCGCCAGCCTTGAGGGGTGAGCGTGCTTCTACAACTGGGCTGGTTTCATGACTCTCCCAGGGCCTTCTAGGGAACCCCCCTCTGNCGCCCTCTGGCACCCACCGGCAGTGCTTGTCCCACTCGGGCCTCCGGCGGAGGTCAGAGAGCAGCAGGAAGGCCTGGGCTGTGTCCACGTGCACCAGCATCTCCATGTGGAAGGACAGGAACTTGTCCTCCTCTAGAGTGTACAGGCGGACCTGCATGGGACAGAGGGCAGCCTCGTTCTCTCGTCTCCTCCTCACACTGTGCTGGGGACCCGGGCTGGAAGTCAGGGCTGCACTGATTGCTGTGTGTCTGTGAACAAGTGACTCAACCTCTCTGAGCCTTGGTGGCAGCCCTGTGAGAAATGGGAGTCAGCACAAAGTGGATAGGAAGGTGTCTGAAGAAGCAGGGACTTCATGGACAAGCCCACTGGTCGGATGGAATGGTACTTGACATGGAACAGAACGCACTCACAGGTGAGCACACCGTGCCTAAGGAAATGCAGCAAAGGCTACACACTGCACGACTCCCTTTACTGCACCTTCTCAAACAGACCAGACGAAGGCACGGAAAACTGGTCTGTGGTTTCCAGGGACTGGGGTGGGAAGAGCTTGATCACAAAGGAGCCAGAAAAACTGGGGGTTTATGGAAATGCTCCATATCTTGATCACTGTCGAGATGATGTAACTTCATGTGCTTTCCACACTAGCAGGACTGCACACTAAAAGGGGGACGTTTTACTGTATGTAAATTATGCCTCAACTTTTTAAATATTGAAAATTTTCTTTTTAAAAATAAAAAGATAAACAAGCAGTAACCAATGCAAAACCAGAATGGATCCTCAGAGCCAGGTGTCCATCCAGCCACTGATGTCACTGAGGGGAGGTGACCCATCCCAGGACACAGGCGAAAGTGGCAGAGCTCAAGCCCCCCCTCAGCCCACCCTTGCCCCCAGGCCCCAGCCGCGCCGCGCCAGCCTTGAGGGGTGAGCGTGCTTCTACAACTGGGCTGGTTTCATGACTCTCCCAGGGCCTTCTAGGGAACCCCCCTCTGACCTGAGTGGTTCGAGAGGGTTTCACGGCTCACAGTCAACACCTCTGGCTGCTCAAGGGAGGAAGGAAAGCTGGGAGGGTGGGTCCGCTACCTGGTTGCTCTCTGAGGACAGCACCCAGTCGTCCTTGGCCACAAGCATCTTCAGGGAGGAGACGTTGTTGTAGCTCAGGCACACCTGCACGGACACACAGAGCAGCCTCACCCTCCCCTCCTCAGGGGCTCCGTGCCAGGGCCCCTCTGATGGGTGGAGAGGAAGCTGCGCATGGAAGAAGGAGCCCTGGGCTTTGGGAAGGAGGCCTGGGCTAGGCCAGACTTCTCCCCTTGGGGCCTCAGCTCGCTCCTGCCAAGCAGGGGGACACAGGAAAGCCCTTGGCTCACCAGGCCAGTCTTGGGGCAGAGTATCCTGTCCCCTTTGGGCCTCCTCCAAGAAGGGAGGGTTGGGGGTCCCCGATGGCTCTGAAGGCTGTCCGCACAGAGCAGAAGGCCTTACCTGGTTGCTAGGATCCCAGGGGACAGAGAGGGGCATCTCTGCCTGCTTACAGGACACAATGTACTTCCTGGGAGAGAGGGAAGATGACAACCTTGTTCCCTCTGGGGTCCCTCTCTTCTCAACAGGCTGACTGTGTGCCAGGCCCTGTGCTCAGCCCAGCAGGGTGGGAGGCACCCCTTTCTGGCCAGGGAGACTGGGTGAACATACAGAAAACAGCAGCCGAGGATACGCACACTCAGAGGTGGGGACTCGCAGGGAAAGGTATAGACCCATAACCCTTGCCCGAGTGACCTCACCCTTGTGCCTCAGTGTCCTCATCTGTAAAATGGAATCAGTAGTCACACCTGCCCCCTCATGGGGTCATCAGAAGAACAGTACTGAGCGTATGGTAGTCAATCAGTCAGTTCAGTCGCTCAGTCGTGTCCGACTCTTTGCGACCCCATGAATCGCAGCACACCAGGCCTCCCTGTCTATCACCAACTCCCAAAGTTCACCCAAACCCACATCCATCGAGTTGGTGATGCCATCTAGCCATCTCATCCTCTGTCATCCCCCTCCTGCGCGGGCGCAGGAGGGCCGATAGGAGCCACTCCACGTTTAAGGTCAGAAGGGGCGGCGGTGAGGAGATACCCCTCATCCAAGGTAAGGAGCAGTGTCTGCGCTTTGCTGGAGCAGCCATGAAGAGATACCCCACGCTCAAGGTAAGAGAAACCCAAGTAAGATGGTAGGTGTTGCGAGAGGCATCAGAGGGCAGACACATAAACTGTAATCACAGAAAACTAGTCAATCTAATCACACGGACCACAGCCTTGTGTAACTCAGTGAAACTAAGCCATGCCGTGTGGGGCCACCCAAGACGGGCGGATCATGGTGGAGAGGTCTGACAGAATTTGGTCCACTGGAGAAGGGAATGGCAAACCACTTCAGTGTTCTTGCCTTGAGAACCCCATGAACAGCAGGAAAGGGCATTTGGTAAAACCTCCCTAAATGCACATTTTTCTTATTAATATCAAATGGTGAACCATGGTGTGTTTATAACACTTTCAAGCTTGTAAAGTGCTTTGACAGTGGTCATTCACACCTGGATTTGCATCTCAGATCCTTGCTCATCTCCTCTCAGAGGCTTTGTTTCTTCATCTGCAAAAGGGACATCAGAATCAATGGGAGGGACTCAAGATGTAAAACTGACCACACCAGCCCAGGTTCAAATTCTCATTCTGCCAATCATTCCTGTCTGTGTGCCCGTGGACACCAAATCCCTCTGTCCTCAGCATCCTCACCTGTACAAGGGACCGGTAAGACCATTGTGTCAAGAGGCCAAGACTAGAGACAGCCTGGATGTAAACGCCGAGCCCAGGGGCAGCACCAAAGACAGGTGAGTTCCCAGAGCCAGGGAGCAGACAGGGAGTTGAGACAGAACTGAAGCCGTGTCCCTTCCCACCACCTGGCCTCCACTTGCCTGTCTTGGTGGATCTTCTTCCTGGCACAACCAGCTCGCCCAGCCCCCATTACCGCCGGCCCTCCTTCCCCAAAGGGCCCAAGGAGACCCTCCCTGCAGTCCTAAAGCGGACTTCAGGTCGCTTTAGGGGCAGCCTGGCCAGCACAGAGCCTGGTCACTGAGGCCCAGCCCCAGCTTCCCCTCACAC
The DNA here is from genome assembly GCA_006408635.1 of Nanger granti. NCBI lineage: Eukaryota > Metazoa > Chordata > Mammalia > Artiodactyla > Bovidae > Nanger > Nanger granti. The sequence goes on along the minus strand of SJYD01056392.1, from coordinate 18,111 downwards.
CCGTGAGTGACTTTGGGAAAACCACCCGCCCTTACTAAACCTGTTTCCTCCTCCAAAGGGGCTTGCTACGGGCAGGCGCGCTTCTGAAGTGTTTCCCGTGCCAGGTTCCCACCAAGCCTCATGACAGCCCTCTGTGTATGGCACTAGCACTACCCCTCTTTTATTTTATTTTGGCAGCGCCATGCAGCTTGTGGGATTTCAGTTCCCAACCAGTGACTGAACCTGGGCCGTGGCAATACTTGGCCACCTGATGGGTGCAGCATACTCATCTGAGAAGATCCTGATGCTGGGAACGATTGAAGGCAAAAGGAGAAGGGGACGACAGAGGATGAGATGGTGAGTTAGCATCACCGACTCAATGGGCATGAATTCAGAAAACTCAAGGATATAGTGAAGGACGAAGGAGCCTGACATGATGCAGTTTATGGGGTCCCAAAGAGTGGGACCAGATGGTGGCTCAGATGGTAAAGCATCTGCCTGCAATGCGGGAGACCTGGGTTTGATCCCTGGGTTTGGAAGATCCCCTGGAGGAGGATATGGCAACCCATTCCATACTCTTGCCTGGAAAATACCATGGATGGAGGAGTCTGGTAGGTTACAGTCCATGGGGTCGCAAAGAATCAGACAAGACTGAGCAACTTCACTTTCTTTTCTCTCTTTCTAAAGAGTCAGACACGACTTACCACCTCAACAACAACAACAACAATTAGATATCATTGTTTCATGCAATCAGTTTTTTTTTTGATTTAACTATCTCACAAATGAATATTTTATCTGATCATGTAACTGAACAGGACTCTATGGGGCCTTCCCAGGATAGAACCACTTCCTCCTTTTCTCTTGTTTTCTACCTGTCTCTTGTTTATAGGAAAACTTTAGCCTCCTAGGCCTTCTTCAAGTTCCAAAGAATAAATTTAATCAGAGAAAATGCAGAAGCAAAGGAAAACAGTCAAACAAGACAAAATAATAAGTTTAGCCATTAAACAAAGTCATGGACCTTTTGTTCCTCCTCAAGGGCTATAGATAATATCCTCAGCCATGTCCTCCTAGCTGTTTTGCAGAGAATGAAAGCTCCACCAGGTGGAAGAAGTTAACTGTGTGCTGCCCACACGCGTGTAGACCCTAGTTCGCTTGGAACCAGAAGGTGGATGATGCTGACCCCCAACTACCTCACCATCAACCTATCAGAAGAATGTCTACCAGCTGATCACACACCCCCAACCTCCCTCCCTCCCTCCCTCCCTCCACCTGTCTTTAAAATCCTTTCCCTAAAGCCACTGGGGATTTGGGTCTTTTAAGCACTAACTGCCTGAAGTCCTTGCTTGGTGCTGGGTAATGGATGCTGCACTTTCCTTCTCTGCAACCCAGTGTCAGGAGATTGGCTTTACTGCACACAGGGGGCGAGCGGACCCAAGTTTGATTCAATAGTGATCATTTTTTAAATTCAATCACAGACCTTCCATCTGGGATCAATTTCCTTCTGCCTGAAGAATAGCCTTCATAAATTCCTCAATAAGAATTTATTAGTGATGGGGCTTCCTGTGGTTGAGAGTCTGCCTGCCAATACAGGGGACTTGGGTTCGATCCTTGGTCCAGGAATATCCTGCACGCTGTGGAGCAACCAAACCTCTGCACACCAGCTACTGAGCCTGCACCCTAGAGCCTGGGAAGCGCAACTGCTGAGCCCCGGAGCTGCAACTCCCGAAGCCCGTGGAGCCCCTGCTCAGTGACTGGAGAAGAGCAGCCCGTGCACCGCAACAGAGAGCAGCCCCCACTCGCTGCACCTCGAGAAATCCTAGCGCAGCAACGAAGACCCAGCACAGCCAAACATAAAATAAACAAATAGAATTTTAGAAAACAATTTATTAGTGATACTTAGTTCTTGTTTGCAAAAAAATATTGTATCCTCATTCTTGAAAATACTGTCACTGCGTGCAGGATTCCAGGGCGTCTGTTATTCTGTTTTAGCACATCAGTCGCAGCAACGAAGACCCAGCACAGCCAAACATAAAATAAACAAATAGAATTTTAGAAAACAATTTATTAGTGATACTTAGTTCTTGTTTGCAAAAAAATATTGTATCCTCATTCTTGAAAATACTGTCACTGCGTGCAGGATTCCAGGGCGTCTGTTATTCTGTTTTAGCACATCAGAGGGAATCTCCCACTGCCTCAGCTCCCATTGACATATCTGCTTCATTATTCCACTGGAATCATTTCCCAGTCTCATCTCCTACCATTTCCTCCTACACAGTTTCTGTGTTAGCAACACAGTGGTTTCCCCAAACTCACAGTAACATTTCTTACCTTTATGCCTTTCCTCAGGCTGTTCCTTCCATCCAGAGTGCTTTTATCCTCCCTTTCCTCCCCATTTCATCTGCATGACTCCTACTTATCTGTCAAAACCCAGTGGTACCTTCTCCAGGAAGTCCTCCTTGAGCCCCTCCCCACAGCTCAGTAGGACTTTCTCTCTGCTCTTGCAGCATAGATCAGAACTGTATTACAGTGTGCTATAAATCTCTGGAAACTTGATTGTTTCCCTCTCTGCACTGAGAATGCTTTAAGAACAGAGAACACATCTTATTCATCTTTGCACACCAGGTACCCGAGGCCTGGTATTTCACCATACATAGTACCAAATATACTTGGCACGTATTTCAATACTTCAGTATTTCCTGAAGAAATGTTTTATTCTCACTTTGGCCTCCCAAACCTCACTCTTGCCCTGTTCTTTAACACTTAATTTGTTCTCTGCCACCTCCTCTCCATTGAGGCGCTACCTCTCAGGCCATGGCTGAGCTGAAGTCTTGTCCTCCATCTTCATTCTCTGCCTTCCCTAGAGCATCTGCTTTATAATGCTCAGACTTAGGAATTCTCCTTCCTTGATCTCTGGAGCACTTCACTCTGCTTGTTCTCATACTGCCCCAGATTTTTTTTCTCTTGTGTTGTTTTCCGTGTCCCCATTCCCCACCCGCCTAAAAAAAAAAAAACAAAAACTCCTTACATCTGTGTCCCCTGGGATTCTGGGCTTGGGATTGTGGGCTTGGGTCTCTCCTCTCTCACTTGGGATCTTGTCCATAATCCTTGCTTCAATTATGGTATCCATGCACATGGCTCCTGAATAAGTGGTGGAAAGCAAGAAACCACGCTAAGTATTTCTTCCCAACCCAGGGACTGACCCAGGTCTCTTGCACTGCAAACAGATTTTTTACCATCTAAGCCCACAGGGAAGCCTCATTCAAAACAGAGGAAGCAGGGACTTTCCTGGCAGTCCAGTGGTTAAGACGCTTCCATTGCAGGGGACACAGGTTCAATTCCTGGTCAGAAGCGAATATCGCATGCCTTGCAGCCAAAACAAGGAAAAATGAAAACAGTTTCATGATGATAGTGAGGAGCCAAATGGGCAGAAGGCAAGGGATACCAGAGTGGGAGTAAGAGCCATTCATTGCTAGACACATTCCCTGATGCAGAGGAAAGAGATGACAAAATACACTGCCTCTCGCAGCCTCTTACTCCAGCCAGTGCTTCCCTGGCTGACACAGCTGGAAGGCAGAGACAGGGGGCAGGGTGTACCTCAGCGCAGGGCCAGGGAGAGCAGGAGTGGATCTGCGGACACCTTGGGCTGAGACTAACATAGCCCCATCCCTGGGCTTCCTGCCTCAGCTTGTTCACCATTTCACACCCCACCTGTAACTCAGCACATCTTACTTGAATCTCCTTCCCACAAAACATGTTCCTCCTCCCAGCTTTCTTATTTCTATTGAAGTGAAGTGAAGTCGCTCAGTCATGTCCAACTCTTTGCGACCCCATGGACTGTAGCCCACCAGGCTCCTTGGTCCATGGGATTTTCCAGGCATGAATAATGGAGTGGGTTGCCATTTCTTTCTCCAGGGGATCTTCCCTACCCAGAGATCAAACCCAGGTCTCCCGCACTGTAGGCAGACGCTTTACCGTCTGAGCTACTAGTGGTCCCTGATTCTCCAAGAGACAGGCTGAAACCTTCCAGCAAAGCCGCTGACTCCTCTTCCCTCTCTCCTTCCTCCATGTGGTGTCAGTTTCCAGGTCCAAAAGATGCTTTGATGAAAATATGCACAGATCCTCCCCTTTCCTCACACCCAATTCAGATCTCCTCTTTGGCTTGTATTTTGTGTGTGTGTGTGTGGCATGCGGGCTTTCTCTAGTTGTGGCACACAGGTGTACTTGCCCCACAGCATATGGGAATTTAGTACCCAGACCAGGGATCAAACCTCTGTCCCCTGCACTGGGACGTGGATTCGCAACTCCTGGACCACCAGGGAAGTCCCTTGTCTGGCTTCTAACAAGAGCTTCTTCGCTGGGGTCCCTACTTCCGTTAACCTTTTCCTGATTCATGCCACACCACGGCCTGCCCATCACCAGTGAATCAAAGATGACTTTTTCCACCCTGCAGCCTTACTGCCCCACCACAGGCTCACTCAAACCTCATGACTTAACGGCCTTCTCCCAGTTCCCCTAGGATGTCCTGTGCTCTCTCCTTCTGAGCCTTGGGTCATCCTGCCGGTTATCTGGAATGGCACGTGCTCTTTGCCTCTCCCCCAGTGGAAACCCCGCCCCACCATGCAGCTCCACACTGATATAAATCTTAGGGAATGAAATGTTAACAGCAGATTCCAAAAGCCTTAAAAATGTGCAGTTCTACTTCTGAGAATCAGGCCTAGAACATCATCAGGAATATGGCCAGAGAGGCTCACTGTTGTGTGTGTGTGTGTGGCATGCGGGCTTTCTCTAGTTGTGGCACACAGGTGTACTTGCCCCACAGCATATGGGAATTTAGTACCCAGACCAGGGATCAAACCTCTGTCCCCTGCACTGGGACGTGGATTCGCAACTCCTGGACCACCAGGGAAGTCCCTTGTCTGGCTTCTAACAAGAGCTTCTTCGCTGGGGTCCCTACTTCCGTTAACCTTTTCCTGATTCATGCCACACCACGGCCTGCCCATCACCAGTGAATCAAAGATGACTTTTTCCACCCTGCAGCCTTACTGCCCCACCACAGGCTCACTCAAACCTCATGACTTAACGGCCTTCTCCCAGTTCCCCTAGGATGTCCTGTGCTCTCTCCTTCTGAGCCTTGGGTCATCCTGCCGGTTATCTGGAATGGCACGTGCTCTTTGCCTCTCCCCCAGTGGAAACCCCGCCCCACCATGCAGCTCCACACTGATATAAATCTTAGGGAATGAAATGTTAACAGCAGATTCCAAAAGCCTTAAAAATGTGCAGTTCTACTTCTGAGAATCAGGCCTAGAACATCATCAGGAATATGGCCAGAGAGGCTCACTGGAGCATTTGCTTATTAATAAAAGACTGTAAACAATCCAGGTATCCAACATGGAAGGTAATAGTTCCATAAACTAGGGAAACAGCCATTGAATGAGATTTTATGCATCTATTAAAAAAGAAAATTGCAATCATAGGGGGAAATGCTCATATTATATATACGAAGGAAAAGCAGATTACAAACTCATTATAAATTATATACATACATGAACAACAACACATCATCTTCATCAAGCATTTGGAAGGTACCAGGTACTGCCACAAATGATTTACATGTGTTTATTCATTTAACCCTCACGACAACCCTGCAAGGTAATAAGTGAGGAAACTGAGGGACCGAAAAGTGCAGTGACTGCCCTAGGTCACACAGCTAGTGAGTGTCAGGGCTAGAAGAGAGGACAGGCAGCCCAGAGCTTATGCATTCAGACATGCTATCCCCCACAAGCAGTGGAAACCCAACCATTTTTTTTAAACAGGCAAATATAAATATTCCACAGGCCAGATTACACTACTTTAAAACCTAACAAATACAATAAAGGTTGGGATGCAGTACAGAGCAATATCACAAGATAATTCTTTTTGAAGGTTGTTTTTTATGTATGCGTAGGAAAAATGTAGAACAATACACATCACAACTTTAAGAATAATTTTCTCAGAAGGACGTTATTTTTTTCTTTTCTTTTTTACTACCTTTGATTTTTCTTCAAAATCTGCAATATGCATGTATTACTAGCTTCCTGATTTTTGGTTTTAAAAACAATGTATGATCCAATTAGGGCAGCAGCTGTGCCTAATTGGTGCCTCTGTCCTCGACATCTAACACAGTAAATGGCACAGAATAGGTACTCGGTAAAAGTGAAATGGATGTCCTCTAGTTATAGATCCTGCCTCCTGCACAGTCACTCCAGAAAGGGATTGCAGCATAATGTGAATCCACAGAGCTCAAGGATATGAAACAACAGCAGGCAATTTTCACAGAAAAGAGGCTACTAAGTATAGGAAATCATTTCAATCCTGCATTCTTAGGACTCGGTATCCACTTTTCTCTCTGAAACTAAGTATTTTGAGTGGTTTATTGTAAAGGTACAATGACAGTTGTGAACATCAGTTGATTTGGAGGGGGAGGGAGCGGGAGTTTGAGAACTGAGAATGTTGGTTGCCTTGCTGCTTAAAATAAAATGGGCTTCCCTGGTAGCTCAGCTGGTAAAGAATCCACCTGCAAAGCAGGAGACCCCTCTTCCACTCCTGAGTCAGGAAGATCCACTGGAGAAGGGATAGGCTACCCACTCCAATATTCTTGGGTTTCCTGGTGGCTCAGCTGGTAAAGAATCCACCTGCAATGTGGGAGACCTGGGTTCGAGCCCTGGGTTGGGAAGTTCCCCTGGAGAAGGGAATCTACACCAGTATTCTGGCCTGGAGAATTCCATGGACTATATAGTCTATGGAGTTGCAAAGAGTCAGAGCGACTTTCACTTCATACTTCATACTTCCTTAAAAAATGGCCACGGCGCTTGCCCTTGAACGGGTCTCAGTAACCAACAATCTTAAGGGAAGTAAGGGAGTGTGGGGACAAAACAAAAGCCCTCAGGAAACAACGGTTCAGATAAAACAGAGTCCTAGTTCCTCCCCAAGGCATATGTGTAGACAATCTGACAGAGCTCTGCCAGAACTAAGGCTTCCACCCAGGTGGAGGATGGGATGGTGACCTTTCCTGATCTTCCTGATTTCAGTCAACTAAAACTTGGACTCCATCATCATTTGCCTCAGTTCTATGGGGAATTCTCCTCTGATTTCAACCCCCTTCATAAACATACATGTACCCTTACAACTTCTATTTTGCTGTTCCTGGAGATGCTGCTTTGGGAAAGTAACAAATCCTTCTCAGGATCTTTGGCTTCGCTGTGTCTTTTGACTTGGCACCGAAAAGATGGTGAAGCCAGTTTTCAGGTAAGGGGCTGGGTAACTGAAGTAACCCAGGAAAGAGAAGCTGGGTCTTGGTGGACCTGTGGTTGTTCTGAGTGGAATGGCCTGGAAGCTCACGTGGCTCTGTGGCAGGGAATGGGGGGATAAGAGGTGTGGAGGGGGGCCCCCTCCAGCCATTCCTCAACAGCAGCTTCCAGAATCATTCTCCAAAATGCGAAGCTGAGCATGTCCCTCTCCTGCTTACCCCAAAGACAAAGGCTCCCTATGCCCTCCTGGTTGGAGTCAAGCTCTTCATCGGGGTGACCCAGCCCTGCTCGCCTCCCCAGCCTTCTCCTCTGAGCACCCCCGTCTCCCACCTGGCAGGGCCCAGCCCCACTGCACTGCTGCCCTCCTGGGCAAGCCCTTCTCCCACATGCTCCGCTCCCTCCACACACGCTGCCCCCTCATCTAGAACAGCCTTTCCTAGCCCTGGTCTCACATGGCTCTCCAAGTCCTCCACGTCACCCCTGAAAATCACATGGCCCTCCCAGGAGGCTGGGCTCCCCAGTTCCCCTGTGCTCATCAGGGATCCATCAGGTCCCACCTCGGAGGCCACGCTATTAGCCCATCTTACAGGCTATAACCTCACTCCCACAGCATCAGCTCTAGAACAGCGGTTCCACCTAAGAGATGCTGGAGCCCCTGACAACCCCTACGTTCTCCTCTCCTACCATGCCCCAGGGGGCTGATGGGTCCCCAAGAGCTAGCATGGTACCGGGCACAGAGTGGGGCTCAGATCAGTTTTCTGTCTCATAAGGAGTGTCATGCACAATGGGGTCCTTTGTGGCCTGGAGACCAACCCAGAAGTCTGAGCCAAAAGCCAGAGCTAAATAAAGACCCTCTTCCTCAAAGACAGCCTCCAATGGCCACAGAGCTGAGAGAGGCTGCTATGCTGAGTGCCTCAGAACCCATCAGCATCCTTCCCAAGGGGTGGACAACACACAGCCTGCTGGGTGGAAAGACCCAGGCTTATACCTCAGCTCCGCTGCTGACCAACTCCCACTCTCTTATCTGAGACGCAGGAGTGATATTTCCCCACAAGAGTGTCACAAAGACTAAATAAGCACACAATTCTAAAGCCGATGCCAAGCAGGGCCCTGTGGGGTACCTGGGCACTGAGGTCTCTTTGTCTGTCATTTCTTATAGGCCAAACTCCAGGCTCCATGACCTCTTGGTTCCAACTGGCAGAACAGTTGCTAATCAAGGGAGTGACAGCAGCATAACTATCTGAGGCAGGATTGAAGGGGCCACGGAGGCTCATCCAGATAAGAGACAGATCACCTGAGACCCTGCAAACGCCCTAAGCTCGCCAGCAACCCCACCCTTTAACAACTGCAGAAGAAGGAATGAAGCCTGCTACTGCCTTATCACACACTCCTGCCTGACGAGGTAACCTCTCCCTGGTCAGCGGGAGGGGGGCACACTCCCTGAGCCACTTGCCTGCTGTGTTCCTCCTTTGCCTGGCAAAGTAATAAAGCCACTTTTTCCTTCTCCTACATAACTCTGTCTCCGAATTTCTGTTTGAAATTGGTGCACAGACAGCCAAGATTTTGGCAACAAGGGCTGTTTGTATGTGGAAAGCCTAGTCAATTGTAAGAGCTGAGTTCTAGACTGTCTCCAACATCACCTTTACTCTTATAGTCAAGTCTGGCAGTGCCTTGCTGTCCTACGGGCCTCCTTCTCCAGGCACAGATGACCACCCCTTTCTCCTCTAAGTGACCCTTCTACTGGCTCCCTGGGCCCTCCCCACCTCTTATCATTCTATCCCACAGCACTTAACCAATTTCTCTTCCCCCACCATCCCTAAAGACTGTAGTCCTCCAAAGTCTGCCTCCACCCCCTTCTCTCTTTGCCTTGAGCAGGAAAAGATGCTCACAGCTTCACGTTTGGTCCAGAGGCCCAAACTTCTACATCTACTCCTTCCTGGGCAGCTGCTCTTCAGGGACACCCAGAGCCCCCATGACCTGAGGACCCCTGAACCAAACTCCCTCCCGACCTTCTCCTTACTTCCCAGATTCCCTGGATCTGTCCACCTGGGCATCCTTCTAATCGCTCTTACACACACAGACACACACACACTCACTCAAGTAACCAAGGCCCCTGCTGGATTTCTCTGTACACTTCTGCACATGACAGCTGGTGCTTAGACTAATTTAAACTCCAGGGTCTGAAATAGGGACAGTCTCTGTTTTCCCACACCGGGAACCATGGGACACCCTGTGGGTCAGGCAGTGACCAGTCCCTCCCCTGTGGACTCAGAAGTGGCCTGCAGCAGCCCAGGTCAGCATGCCAGTTCTATCGATTTCAATCCCAGGTAGATAATCTGTCTGAAAGTGAAGTCGCTCAGTCGTGTCCGACTCTTTGCAACCCTACGGACTGTAGCCTACCAGGCTCCTCTGTCCATGGGATTTTCCAGGCAAGAGTACTGGAGTGGGTTGCCATTGCCTTCTCCTCCCCTTTCTCCTCTAAGTGACCCTTCTACTGGCTCCCTGGGCCCTCCCCACCTCTTACCATTCTATCCCACAGCACTTAACTGATTTCTCTTCCCCCACCATCCCTAAAGTCTGTAGTCCCCCAAAGTCTGCCTCTACCCCCTTCTCTCTTTGCCTTGAGCAGGAAAAGATGCTCACAGCTTTGTGTTTTGTCCGAGAGTCCTAGACCTCTACATCCAATTCTTTCCTGGGCAGCTCTTAAGAGATGATCCAGAGAAGGCCTGAACAAAATTCCCTCCCGAGCTTCTCCTTACTTCCGAGAGTCCCTGAATCTGCCTACTTGGGCATCCTTCTTGTCACTCCTACACACACACACACACAGACATACACACACACACTAGAGTAACCAAGGACTCTGCTGGATTTCTCTGTGCACCTCTGTAAGTCCCAAACCCCATGCACATGATGGTGATTCTTGGACAGATTTAAATTCCAGGGTCCCTGAAATATGGACAATCTCTAACTGCCTCCCTATACCAGGGACCATAGGACACCCTCTGCGCCAGGCAGTGACTCCGTCCTTCCCCTATGGACTCAGGAGTGGCCTGCAGCAACCCAGGCCAGCATGCCAGTCCTATCAATTTCAATCCCAGGTAGATAATCTATCTGAGATGAAGGAAAATTCATGCTCCTTGGGCAGAGCTAATCTGTTTCTGTCACTCACCCTTGCCTGAACTTCGTGACTCTCTGGAATAGAGCAGAAAGAAGGAAGGACCAACTAGGTGCCTCCTTTTATGCAGGGGAAGAAAACCTGCAGGTCTTCAGGAAAGCAAGGTCAAGCTGGGTCCAGATCCTTAGTCCCCCACCTCTCAGGCTGGAGCAGGCAGGCAGCAGGTTGCTGGAGGGGAGGGCAGTGGTGGTTCCATCCAGCATCTGCTGCTGTCTTTTACTGGGCTCAAAGGTCATTTTGGAGGTGGCAGGATTTTCTGCTTGGCCTGTTAAGATCCTGGGGGAGAGAGAGAGGAGGAGGAGCACAGGAAAGTAGGCAGGGCCTCTAAAGCTGTCTTTTGGACATTCCAAGCCTGCAGGAGCTGTCCTGCCAAGGGAAGAATAAGGTACTGCTAAGCCTCCTACCTCCCACCCGATCCCAGCTCTCAGAGCCTCAGGAGACACTACCCTTCAAGGGGTGTTGTCCCCAGAGGGTCATCATGGCCAACAAGAAGGGGCGCTGGAAGTGGGCTATTGCTGGCGGTGTCAGCGCAGCTGTGCTATTCGCCCTCGCGATGGGCCTGGGCTTCTCGCTGCAGAAGCACACCACCTTGCCAGGTAGGAGCACCCCGCCATGCCATCTGCTTGGCTTCCTCCGCCCCTCACTCTTTGCCCCCATAAGGTTCTGTCCCCATCGACAGACTTGATGGCCTCTGCTCTCCTCCCTGTTGTTGTTCAGTTGCTAAGTCATGTCCAACTCTTTGTGACCCCATGGACTGTAGCACACCAGGCTTTCCTGTCCTCACCATCACCATGTCCATTGAGTCGGTGATGCCATCCAACCGTCTCATCCTCTGTTGCCCCTTTATTTTCCTGCCCTCAACCTTTCCCAGCATCAGAGTCTTTTCTAGTGAGTCAGCTCTTCTCATCAGGTGGCCAAAATATTAGAGTTTCTGCTTCAGCCTCAGTCCTTCCAATGACTATTCAACGTTGGTTTCCTTCAGGATTGACTTATCCTCCACCCACAGCTCTACTTGCCCCACCAAGATTTGATCTCCAATAAACAGTCTCATTCTTACTTACTTACTTACTTACTTACTTAGCTTTGTTTCCCTTCCTCTTTACCAGGCTTCAGCTATCCTTCCATGCTCCTGGATGAACACTTTTTATTGGAGGGTCATGCAGGCATCACACTCAGCAGACTGAGCTGAACTTACCCTCACACCCCTGCATCCTCTCCTGATGAGGGGCCTTCCATCCACATGGGGACCTGGGAGCAGCCTCCTCTCCTTCTGTCTCATGCCTGTATCTTTCCCAAAGACAAAGGCTCCCTATGCCCTCCTGGTTGGAGTCAAGCTCTTCATCGGGGTGACCCAGCCCTGCTCGCCTCCCCAGCCTTCTCCTCTGAGCACCCCCGTCTCCCACCTGGCAGGGCCCAGCCCCACTGCACTGCTGCCCTCCTGGGCAAGCCCTTCTCCCACATGCTCCGCTCCCTCCACACACGCTGCCCCCTCATCTAGAACAGCCTTTCCTAGCCCTGGTCTCACATGGCTCTCCAAGTCCTCCACGTCACCCCTGAAAATCACATGGCCCTCCCAGGAGGCTGGGCTCCCCAGTTCCCCTGTGCTCATCAGGGATCCATCAGGTCCCACCTCGGAGGCCACGCTATTAGCCCATCTTACAGGCTATAACCTCACTCCCACAGCATCAGCTCTAGAACAGCGGTTCCACCTAAGAGATGCTGGAGCCCCTGACAACCCCTACGTTCTCCTCTCCTACCATGCCCCAGGGGGCTGATGGGTCCCCAAGAGCTAGCATGGTACCGGGCACAGAGTGGGGCTCAGATCAGTTTTCTGTCTCATAAGGAGTGTCATGCACAATGGGGTCCTTTGTGGCCTGGAGACCAACCCAGAAGTCTGAGCCAAAAGCCAGAGCTAAATAAAGACCCTCTTCCTCAAAGACAGCCTCCAATGGCCACAGAGCTGAGAGAGGCTGCTATGCTGAGTGCCTCAGAACCCATCAGCATCCTTCCCAAGGGGTGGACAACACACAGCCTGCTGGGTGGAAAGACCCAGGCTTATACCTCAGCTCCGCTGCTGACCAACTCCCACTCTCTTATCTGAGACGCAGGAGTGATATTTCCCCACAAGAGTGTCACAAAGACTAAATAAGCACACAATTCTAAAGCCGATGCCAAGCAGGGCCCTGTGGGGTACCTGGGCACTGAGGTCTCTTTGTCTGTCATTTCTTATAGGCCAAACTCCAGGCTCCATGACCTCTTGGTTCCAACTGGCAGAACAGTTGCTAATCAAGGGAGTGACAGCAGCATAACTATCTGAGGCAGGATTGAAGGGGCCACGGAGGCTCATCCAGATAAGAGACAGATCACCTGAGACCCTGCAAACGCCCTAAGCTCGCCAGCAACCCCACCCTTTAACAACTGCAGAAGAAGGAATGAAGCCTGCTACTGCCTTATCACACACTCCTGCCTGACGAGGTAACCTCTCCCTGGTCAGCGGGAGGGGGGCACACTCCCTGAGCCACTTGCCTGCTGTGTTCCTCCTTTGCCTGGCAAAGTAATAAAGCCACTTTTTCCTTCTCCTACATAACTCTGTCTCCGAATTTCTGTTTGAAATTGGTGCACAGACAGCCAAGATTTTGGCAACAAGGGCTGTTTGTATGTGGAAAGCCTAGTCAATTGTAAGAGCTGAGTTCTAGACTGTCTCCAACATCACCTTTACTCTTATAGTCAAGTCTGGCAGTGCCTTGCTGTCCTACGGGCCTCCTTCTCCAGGCACAGATGACCACCCCTTTCTCCTCTAAGTGACCCTTCTACTGGCTCCCTGGGCCCTCCCCACCTCTTATCATTCTATCCCACAGCACTTAACCAATTTCTCTTCCCCCACCATCCCTAAAGACTGTAGTCCTCCAAAGTCTGCCTCCACCCCCTTCTCTCTTTGCCTTGAGCAGGAAAAGATGCTCACAGCTTCACGTTTGGTCCAGAGGCCCAAACTTCTACATCTACTCCTTCCTGGGCAGCTGCTCTTCAGGGACACCCAGAGCCCCCATGACCTGAGGACCCCTGAACCAAACTCCCTCCCGACCTTCTCCTTACTTCCCAGATTCCCTGGATCTGTCCACCTGGGCATCCTTCTAATCGCTCTTACACACACAGACACACACACACTCACTCAAGTAACCAAGGCCCCTGCTGGATTTCTCTGTACACTTCTGCACATGACAGCTGGTGCTTAGACTAATTTAAACTCCAGGGTCTGAAATAGGGACAGTCTCTGTTTTCCCACACCGGGAACCATGGGACACCCTGTGGGTCAGGCAGTGACCAGTCCCTCCCCTGTGGACTCAGAAGTGGCCTGCAGCAGCCCAGGTCAGCATGCCAGTTCTATCGATTTCAATCCCAGGTAGATAATCTGTCTGAAAGTGAAGTCGCTCAGTCGTGTCCGACTCTTTGCAACCCTACGGACTGTAGCCTACCAGGCTCCTCTGTCCATGGGATTTTCCAGGCAAGAGTACTGGAGTGGGTTGCCATTGCCTTCTCCAGAGGATCTTCCCAACCCAGGGATTGAACCCATGTCTCCTGCATTGAAGGCAGATTCTTTACCATCTGAGCCACCAGGGAAGTCCAAAGTAGGGCTCGTCCAGGATTTGAACCCAGAGCCTCTCGCACCCTAAGCGAGAATCATCCCCCTAAACCAACAAGCCACTAATCTACCTGGGATAGAAGGAAAATTCTTGTTCCTCTGGCAGATCTAATCTGTTCTTGTCACTCATCCTTGCCTGACCTTCCAGACTCCCTGGGACAGGGCAGAAAGAAGGAAGGCCTCCTTTTATGCAGGGGAAGAAAACCTCCAGGTCTTCAGGAAAGCAAGGTCAAGCTGGGTTCAGATCCCTAGCCCCCCACCTCTCAGGCTGGAGCAGACAGGCAGCAGGTTGCAGGAGGGGAGGGCAGTGGTGGTTCCATCCAGCATCTGCTGCTGTCTCTTACTGGGCTCAAAGGTCATTTTGGAGATGGCAGGATTTTCTGCTTGACCTGTTAAGATCCTGGAAGAAAGGGAGGGGGAGGAGGGTGGGAGGTAGGCGGGGCCTCCAAAGCTGTCTTTTGGGACATTCCAGGCCTTCAGGAGCTGTTCTGCCAGATTTAAGCGCTGTCAAGGCTCCTTCCTCCCTCTGCATCCAGCTCTCAGAGCCTCAGGAGACTCTGCCCTTTGAAGGGTGTTCCCCTCAGAGGGTCATCATGGCCAACAACAAGAGGTGCTGGAAGTGGGCCATTGTCGGCATCAGTGCGGTTCTGGTGGTTGCCATCGCGATGATCCTGGTCTTCTCGCTGCAGAAACGCAGCATCCCGCCAGGTAGGAACCCCCAGCCGTGCCATCTGGTTATCTTCCCCATCCCTCACTCTTTCCCCCCATAAGCTTCTGTCCCCATCGACAGCCCTGTTGGCCTCTGCTCTCCTCATCGTTGCTGCTGTTCAGTCGCTAAGTCGTCTCTGACTCTTTGCAACCCCATGGACTGCAGCACACCAGGCTTCTCTGTCCTTTACTCTCTCCCAGAGCTTGGTAAAAGTCATGTCCTTTGAGTCTATGATTCTATCCAACCATTTCATTCTCTGTCGTCCCCTTCTCCTGCCTTCCATCTTTCCCCTCATCAGAGTCTTTTTCAGTGAATCCCTCTTCTCATCAGGTGGCCAAAGTATAGGCATTTCAGCTTCAGCATCAGTCCTTCTAATGAGGGTTCAGAGTTGGTTTCCTTTCAAAGCCTTGACTACCAAGGCTTATCCTCCATCCACAGCTCTACTTGCCCCTCCCATCACCAAGCCCACCAAGATTTGATCTCCAAATAACAGTCTCATTAACTTTGTTTCCGTTCCTCCTTTACCAGGCTTCAGCTATCCTTCCATGCTCCCACATGAACCCTCCTTGGAGGTCACTCAGGTATCACAAGCTCAGCGGACTGGGCTGAACTTACCCTCACACCCTTGCACCCTCTCCTGATGAGGGGCCTTCCATCCACATGGGGACCTGGGAGCAGCCTCCTCTCCTTCTGTCTCATGCCTGTATCTTCAGTCCTATGCCTCCAGGCTTCTTCCTTCCCCTCTATCTCCATTCCCTGCTCACCCTAACCTCTCAGCTCCCTGTCTCCTGCTGGACCCCTGCCTCAGCCCGCCCCTTCCCACACAGTCTCTGCCACCAGCCTGCTCTTGCCAATCCATGCTCGCCCTGCCGCTAAGGAGCACTTTCTAAACACACCCTTGTTTGCTATCTCTAGCACATACTCCTTTTTTTTTTTTTTTTGCTGGCACCCAGGGTCCTTTACAACCAGATCATAGCCCTCTTTTCCAATCTTGTCCTATCTCATTTCTATGTATCTGTACCAGAGCAATGGCCATTCTTTTATGCAACCACATTTCCTATGGCCAACCCTTTTTCTTATATTTCCCTCTCTGTCTGGAATAACCTAGTCGCCTCTTTTGGTTAAATTTACACACCCATCCTTCCAGGTCTCCCTCAAATGTTCCATTATCAGAGAACTTTCCAATGTCCCCAGGCTGGTCCAGAGCATCCTTGTGCTCAGGACCCCACATGTTTCTCTCTCACAGCACTGATGACTCTGGGGTCCACTGTCTATGCTAGATGGCAGGCTGGGACATGGCCCGGGGCCCAGAGAGGGTTAGTAGGATGTACAGACAAGATTCCTGGGCTTGGGCAAGAACTGATGCTAACAGCCTCCTTGGCCTTGGTTCCAGGCTGTGAACAAGATGGGACCTGCCGCTCTGATGCAGACATGCTGGACTACCTGCTAAGCTTGGGTCAGATCAACCAAAGGGATGGCCTGCTGGTCACCTGGTACCACGGTGCCAACAGCAAGGAGCAGATGAAGGCTGCCCTCAGCAGTAAGTCCAGTTGCCAGGTTGGGGCAGGCTGGGGCAGAGGTGGAGAAGATGGAGGGAGGGTGGAGGCAGGGCTAAGACAGCACTACCTGGGAGGTAGCATTATGATGGGTATGGCCGCGTTCTTGCCATCATCCACTTGAGAAAGTGAGGGCTCACTGGTTATGTGACTGGCTCAGGTTGTAGGGAGATGTCTGGGTCCAAGGTCATACCTTGCTGTCATCTTTTCAAGGTGAAAGGAAGGGGCCCCAAATTTATGCACTCTTCAGAAGTGAGTTTCAGATTCAGTGCCTCTGATGTGGGACCTGAGAATTTGCATTGCTAGTAAGTTTCCAGGTGGCACTGATGTTGCGAGCCCAGGATTACACTTTGAGAACCACTGCTCCACCCAAAACCCTCAATTTTAGGAAAGTTAGATCCTGAGTGGGAGAGGGTCTTGTGCACGGTCATGCAGTAGGTCTGAAGCAGAACAAGACCCAGGCTCAAGGCCTCTGGCTCTTAACTCCTGCAGAGTCACCACAGGGAGCCTGGGAGGAAGAGACAGGGAAAGGTTTGCTGAATGAATGAATGAATGAATGAGTCCTTTAAAGAGACTTCTTGGAGGCAGGCTTGGTGGTCAACAGAGGGGAGGGCTTCCGCAGGCTGGGTGGAGCCAGCTTGCTACTGCTTCAAGATTCCAAGGCTAATGGTCAGACTTGGGTGAGGAGCTAGAGAACCCTGGCAAGAGGGAGAACTCTTATCTGGGAGATAAGGCCCGAGGGAAGGCAAGGAGGCTCTGCCAGCCCCAGGTTCATCTCAGGTAAGTCTTGGGGCAGCAGATAAGGATCAGGCCCCACCAAGTTGTGACCTTGGCCAAGAAGAAAGCTAAGAGCCACAAATAGGTGGTGTTCAATAACCTCCTGAGTAACCAGTCAGTATAGCCACAGGGGTGGGAATGACCTGAGGCCTTCCATAGGTCTATAGGAGGAGGGTGGCTCCACAGCTGGGGTAGGGATCCTGAGGGGGAGCAATGGTAGGCCAGAGTTAGGCTGGTGAAGTCACACCGGACATCTATGTGAATGGGAGAGGCCAGAGCAAAGGCTTGGGAGGCAGACAGAAGTGGGTTCAAATTCTACATTTTACCATTTACCAAAGGAGTGGTTTGGGACAAGTGACTTCACCCATCTGCAGCTCAAACCACTTCTTCTGCCAAAAGTGGACTGGTAGGATGAAACCAGGGCACTTTTGGTCATGAAAGAGGTCATTATTAGTAATTATGCTGAAACAAATGAATACCCCAGGCTAACTGAGTGATTTACTCCATGTAGATGATAACTGAAACAGTGAATGCAACACAATGGATATTTTATTATTTACCTCTAGTAAGTGAGGGAAAGGGGGCACAGAGAAGTCAAGTAACTTGTCCAAGGTCACACAGCTTGCAAGTATTAAAGCAGGGACTGGAAGCTGGCAGCCTTGGGTTCAGGCACACGGAGCCATGGTGCTCCTCCTCCCGGATGTGACATGTAGAGCTCATGGGCGAGGAGGGCGGGCCTGGGAACTTCCTGGGGGCTGCTGGTAGAGAGCAGCACTCCTCACTTGTCTGCATTGCTTAGGACCAGGGCTCCTACTGTAGCTGCAGGAACATGAATCTTCCTTCATCTCCTCTTCCCTCATACCCACCCCCTGCCTCCCAAACAAGTTGGCTCCCAGATTCAGGATCTGGAAGGCCCTGAACAGGTGTGAATGGCCGTGCAGGAGGAAGCTGGATCCAGGTGCTGATCACAAGGAGGCAGGTTAGGTCCA
>SJYD01056390.1:0-17889 GCA_006408635.1 Nanger granti | reverse complement strand
TATTGTTCTCTAGTTTTCATTTCTTGTTATGTCTTTGTTTGATTTTAGTATCATAATGTTGCTCTCCTCTTGATTCTTTGAAATTTTGAGGAAACTTGGTGTTGCTTCTTCTTTACATGTTTTTATATAATAATCAATTGAAACAATCTGGTTCTAGGTTTCTCTTTGTTTGGAGGTTTTTGACTACTACAATTTCCTTACTACTTATAATTCTGTTCAGATTTTTATTTTTCAAAATTCAAACTTGGTGGGCTTTATGTTTCTAGGAATTTATCATTTTTTTTTTTTTTTTTAGGTTAGCAAACTTCTTGGTATGCAGTTCAGTTCAGTTCAGTCTCTCAGTCTTGTCCAACTCTTTGTAACCCCGTGAACCACAGCATGCCAGGCTTCCCTGTCCATAACCAACTCCTGGAGTCCACCCAAACCAATGTCCATTGAGTCAGTGATGCCACCGAATGATTTCATACTCTGTCATCCCCTTCTCCTCCTGCCCTCAATATTTCCCAGCATCAGGGTCTTTTCAATGAGTCAGCTCTTTGCATCAGTTGGCCAAAGTATTGGAGTTTCAGCTTCAACATCAGTCCTTCCAATGAATATCCAGGACTGATCTGCTTTAGGATGGACTGGTTAGATGATCTTGCAGTCGAAGGGACTCTATAGACATGCTCTGTTCTCTCCTCCAGAAATTATAGTCTGCTAAGGAAATACTCATGCTGGACAAATGCAGAAGAAAATTTAAAAATTATATATGATGCTCCTGTAGGGCTAATCCTTGTTGAGGATTGGATCTCCTTGCAGTCCAAGGAACTCCCAAGAGTCTTCTCCAAAACCAGAGTTCCAAAGTATCAATTCTTCTGCACTCAGCTTTCTTTATAGTTCAACTCTCACATCCATACATGAACACTGGAAAAAAACATAGCATTGAGTAGATGGATCTTTGTTGACAAAGTAATGTCTCTGCTTTTGAATATGCTGTCTAGGTTGGTAATAACTTTCTTTCCAAAGAGTAAGCATCTTTTAATTTAATGGCTGCAATCACCATCTGCAGTGATTTTGGAGACCCCCCAAAATAAAGTCAGCCACTGTTTCCACTGTTTCTCTACCTATTTTCCATGAAGTGATAGGGCCAGGTGCCATGATCTTATTTTTCTGAATGTTGAGCTTTAAGCCAACTTTTTCACTCTCCTTTTTCACTTTCATCAAGAAGCTCTTTAGTTCTTCTTCACTTTCTGCCATAAGGGTGGTGTCATCTGCATATCTGAGGTTATTGATATTTCTCCAAGCAATCTTGATTCCAGCTTGTGATTCCTCCAGCCCAGTGTTTCTCATGATGTACTCTGCATACAAGTTAAATAAGCAGAGTGACAACATACAGCCTTGACATACTATTTTTCCTATTTGGAACCAGTCTGTTGTTCCATGTCCAACTCTAATTGTTGCTTCCTGACCTGCATACAGATTTCTCAAAAGGCAGGTCAGGTGGTCTGGTATTCCCATCTCTTTCAGAATTTTCCACAGTTTATTGTGCTCCACACAGTCAAAGGTTTTGGCATAGCAGACGTAGATGTTTCTCTGAACTCTCTTGCTTTTATGATGATCCAGCAGATGTTGGCAATTTGATCTCTGGTTCCTCTGCCTTTTCTAAAACCAGCTTGAACATCTAGAATTTCACAGTTCACATATTGCTGAACCTGGCTTTGTTTTGGCATAGCAGACGTAGATGTTTCTCTGAACTCTCTTGCTTTTATGATGATCCAGCAGATGTTGGCAATTTGATCTCTGGTTCCTCTGCCTTTTCTAAAACCAGCTTGAACATCAGGAAGTTAATGGTTCATATACTGCTGAAACCTGGCTTGGAGAATTTTAAGCATCACTTTACTAGCATGTGAGATGAGTGCAATTGTGTGGTAGTTTGAGCATTCTTTGGCATCGCCTTTCTTTGGGATTGGAATGAAAACTGATATTTTCCAATCCTGTGGCCACTGTTGAGTTTTCCAAATTTCCTGGCATATTGAGTGTAGCATTTTCATGACATCATCTTTTAGGATTTAAAATAGCTCAACTGCAATTCCATCACCTCCAGTAAGTTTGCTCATAGTGATGCTTTGTAAGGTTCATTTGACTTCCCATTCCAAGATATCTGGCTCTAGGTGAGTGATCACACCATCATGATTATCTGGATTGTGAAGATCTTTTTTGTACAGTTCTTCTGTGCATTCTTGCCACCTCTTCTGAATATCTTCTGCTTCTGTTAGGTCCATACCATTTCTGTCCTTTATTGAGCCCATGTTTGCATGAAATATTTCCTTGCCATCTCTAATTTTCTTGAAGAGATCTCTAGTCTTTCCCATTCTGTCATTTTCCTCTATTTCTTTGCACTGATCACTGAGGAAGGCTTTCTTATCTCTCCTTGGTATTCTTACGAATTCTGCATTCAGATGCTTATCTACCACACATTTGCACTCATCTCACATGCTAGTAAAGTAATGCTCAAAATCCTCCAAACCAGACTTCAGCAATACGTGAACCGTGAACTTCCAGATGTTCAAATTGGTTTTAGAAAAGGCAGAGGAACCAGAGATCAAATTGCCAACATCCACTGGATCATCTAAAAACCAAGAGATTTCCAGAAAAACATGTATTTCTGCTTTAGTGACTATGCCAAAGCCTTTGACTGTGTGGATCACAAAAAACTGGAAAATTCTGACAGAGATGGGAATACCAGACCACCTAACCTGCCTATTGAGAAACCTATGTGCAGGTCAGGAAGCAACAGTTTGACCTGGACATGGAACAGACTGGTTCCAAATAGGAAAAGGAGTACGTCAAGACTGTATATTGTCACTCTGCTTATTTAACTTATATGCAAAGTACATCATGAGAAATGAGGAGCTTGGAGAAACACGAGCTGGAATCAAGATTACCAGGAGAAATATCAATAACCTCAAATATGCAGGTAAAACCACCCTTATGGCAGAAAGCAAAGAAGAACTAAAGAGCCTCTTAATGAAAATGAAAGAAGAGAATGAAAAAATTGGCTTAAAGCTCAACATTCAGAAAACTAAGATCATGGCATCTCGTCCCATCACCTCATGGGAAATAGATGGGGAAACAGTGGAAATAGTGTCAGAATTTATTCTTTTGGGCTCCAAAATCACTGCAGGTGATGACTGCAGCCATGAAATTAAAGATGGTTACTCCTTGGAAGTAAAGTTATGAACAACCTAGATAGCATATTCGAAAGCAGAGACATTACTTTGCTAACAAAGAACCGTATAGTCAAGGCTATGGTTTTTCCACTGATCATGTATGGATGTGAGAGTTGGACTGTGAAGAAGCTGAATGTCGAAGAATTAATGCTTTTTAACTGTGGTGTTGACGAAGACTCTTGAGAGTCCCTTGGATTGCAAGGAGATCCAGCCAGTCCATTCTGAAGTATATCAGCCCTGGGATATCTTTGGAAGGACTGACGCTAAAGCTGAAACTCCAATACTTTGGCCACCTTATGTGAAGGGTTGACTCATTGGAAAAGACTCTCATGCTGGGAAGGATTGGGAGCAGGAGGAGAAGGGGACAACAGAGGATGAGATGTCTAGATGGCATCATCAACTCGATAGACATGTTTCTGAGTGAACTGCATGAGTTGGTGATGGACAGGGAGGTCTGGTGTGCTGTGATTCATGGGGTCACAAAGAGTCGGATATGACTGAGTAACTGAACTGAACTGAACTGAATAATTAATGATGTTGAACATATTTCAAGCACTTTTGGCCATCTGTATGTGTCTTTAGAAAAATATCTATGGGTTTCTCTGCTGATTTTTAAATTTATTTTTAATTGGAGGATAATTGCTTTACAATGTTGTGTCAGTTTCTGCTGTATGAAAACATGAATCAGCTATAAGTTCACATATATCCATTCCCTTTTGTTCCCCCCTCACCCTCTCATCCCACCTCTATAGGTCTCTGGTCCTCTTCTTAATATCTTCTGCTTCTGTTAGGTCCATATCATTTCTGTCCTTTATTGAGCCCATCTTTGCATGAAATATTCCCCTGGTATCTCTAATTTTCTTGAAGAGATCCCTAGTCTTCCCCATTCTATTGTTTTCCATTAATTCTTTGCATTGATCGCTGAGGAAGGCTTTCTTATCTCTCCTTGCTATTCTTTGGAACTCTGTATTCAAATGGGTATCTTTCCTTTCTCCTTTGCTTTTCACTTCCCTTCTTTTTACAGCTATTTGTAAGGCCTCCTCAGACAGCCATTTTGCTTTTTTTCATTTCTTTTTCTTGGGGATGGTCTTGATTCTTGTCTCCTGTACAGTGTTTTGAGGAAGGCTTTCTTATCTCTCCTTGCTATTCTTTGGAACTCTGTATTCAAATGGGTATCTTTCCTTTCTCCTTTGCTTTTCACTTCCCTTCTTTTTACAGCTATTTGTAAGGCCTCCTCAGACAGCCATTTTGCTTTTTTTCATTTCTTTTTCTTGGGGATGGTCTTGATTCTTGTCTCCTGTACAGTGTTATGAACCTCTGTCCATAGCTCATCAGGCACTCTGTCTATCAGATCTAGTCCCTTAAATCTATTTCTCACTTCCACTGTATAGTCAAAAGAGATTTCCTTTAGTCATGCCTGAATGGTCTAGTGGTTTTCTCCACTTTCTTCAATTTGAGTCTGAATTTGGCAATAAAGAGTTCATGATCTGAGCCACAGTCCACACCCAGTCTTGTTTTTGCTGACTGTATAGAGCTTCTCCACCTTTGGCTGCAAAGAATATAATCAATCTGATTTTGCTGTCAACCACCTGGTGATGTCCACGTGTAGTCTTCTCTTTTGTTTTTGGAAGAGGGTGTCTGCTACGACCAGCACGTTCTCTTGGCAGAATACTGTTAGCATTTGGCTGCTTCATTCTGTACTCCAAGGCCAAATTTGACTGTTACTCCAGGTGTTTCATGACTTCCTACTTTTGCATTTTAGCCCCCTATAATGAAAAGGACATCTTTTTTAGGTGTTAGTTCCAGCAGGTCTTGTAGATCTTCATAGAACTGTTCAGCTTCTTCAGAGTTACTGGTTGGGGCATAGAACTGGATGACTGTGATATTGAATGATTTGCCTTGGAAACAAACAGAGATCATTCTGTCATTTTTGAGACTGCATCCAAGTACTGCATTTCGAACTCTTTTCTTGACCATAATTGCTACTCCATTTCTTCTAAGGGATTCCTGCCCACAGTATTAAATATAATGGTCATCTGAGTTAAATTCACCCATTCCAGTCCATCTTTGTTCGCTGATTCCAAAAATGTTGATGTTCATTCTTGCAATCACTTGTTTGACCACTTCCAATTTGCCTTGATTCATGGACCTGATATTCGAGGTTCCTATGCAATATTGCTCTTTATAGCATCAGACCTTGCTTCTATCACCAGTCCCATCCACAACTGGGTGTTGTTTTTGCTTTGGCTCCCTCCCTTCATTCTTTCTGGAGTTATTTCTCCACTGATCTCCAGTAGCATGTTGGGCACGTACCGACCTGGGGAGTTCATCTTTTAGTGTCCTGTCTTTTTGCCTTTTCACACTGTTCATGGGGTTCTCAAGGCAAGAATATTGAAGTGGCTTGCCATTCCCTTCTCCAGTGGACCACATTCTGCCAAACCTCTCCACCATGACCCTCCCATCTTGGGTGGCCCCACACGGCATGGCTTGGTTTCGTTGAGTTATACAAGGCTGTGGTCCATGTGATCAGATTGGCTAGTTGTCAGTGATTGTGGTTTCTGTCTGTCTGACCTCAGGTGCCCTCTTTTAGTGCCTACCGTCTCACTTGGGTTTCTCTTACCTTGGATTTGAGGTATCTCTTCACGGCTGCTCCAGCAAAGCACAGCCACTGCTCCTTACATTGGATGTGGGGTACCTCCTCTTGGCTATTTGATAAGAGGCCAGATGAGAAATCCAGGCTAGGTTATATTGGTGTTCCTGAAACTAGAGTCTGGCTGCTTCCCGCTCAAAAGCCATTAATGAGATCATGCTGATGGAAAGGAAAGTTTGCCTTGTTTTGGATGCCAGCAATGGTGGAGGGGACAGAGGTAGGGGACTTTCATAGTGGATCGGTGGTAAAGAATCTGCCCAGAATCCACCCATCAATGCAGGAGGTGTGGGTTCAATCCCTGCCTCCGAAAGATTCCTTGCAGAAGGAAATAGCAACCCACCCCAGTATTCTTGCCTGGAAAATCCCATGGCCAGAGGAGTCTGGGAGGCTACAGTCCATGGGGTCACAAAGATTCACACACTTAGTGACTAAACAGCAAATGGAGTTGAGGGGGGTGTGGGAAGGATGGACATCTGTCCAAAGGCTGACTCCGCACAACTGACAATCAGTGGGCAAGAACTTTTATAGACAGAGGGAGAGGGCTGCATGCAGAAACAGCACAGTAAGCTCTGACAGTCATCTCCAAATTGGTCACGGATGGTCTGACCAGAGTCCTCTTGATTGTTGCAGGTACAATTAACCTTTGGTTCCATGGTTGGCTTGTTCTCATCTCCTTGAGGACAATTCCTGGAATTGTGGCAGCTCATATCATGGCTACAGTCTGGTCATCATGTAGCGAATTTCTTCCAACTGGTGGGAATTTACGTATCTATAAGACAGCTCACAGGATAGAGCTCAGAATATTATCAACAGCCCTTGAGAAGGACCTCAAAGTCTCTGGCGATGCTTAATGACTATGTTATTCTTATTTGGTCTCCTTTGACTATTTTCCTTAGTTTCTGCATTTTCTCACTTCTCTGATTAAGCTTAGTGTGTGGCAGGAGCTTTTCCATGGACAAAAGGTAGGCTGAGGACACGGTGGGGCAAGGACCATAGGGTCCTGCTCTGTCTCATTGGAATTCTTGCTACAGTTCGAGCGAGGGGAAACAAGTTCCCTCGCTCGATCCTGAGTGGGACACGCAGGTCCCTTATGTGGGCTGACAGTGGGGGCGTATCCGTGGATGAGGCAGGAGGCATGGCTTAGGTGGTCTGCCCACCCCGTTGATGGTGCTGTGTGTCGGCTTATACTCACTACCTTGCTTTTGCTCCCAGCACCTCTAGTTGGAGTTTGATCTTTTTGTATCTTGTTGCTCATAATTGTCCCAACTGTGCATGCATGCAGCACTTTTTCTCCCTTTATAGTGTCTTTGCATTTTGATGCTTGATGAGACCTTAGTCCAGGTCCCAGCCTGTCACAAGTGTGCCAGAAGCAGGAGGAGAAGAGGGAATTCTGGCTTGGACTCCCCGGTCATAAACTTTCCCATGGTCTATACTCAACACCCAGAAAATGAGTTCTCAAAATAACTGAACCCTCTTCCATCTGATTTCATCAATGTGGTTAATTGGAAGAACTGCTGTATGGAGTTAATTTCACAGTATGTAGTGAATTAACTTCTCATCCAGACACCTAAAACTGGTTCTGGGTAAGTGCCATCTTTGTGGGATGAATTGAGGAAATAGTTACTGAACTCAATTACTGTGTTCCATGGTTCAGAGGAAGAGTGTGGTTGACACAGAGAGAAATCCTGGCCACACTATGTGAGGAGATGGTCAATAGGGGCAGCTGCTGTCTCCGTGCCTGCCAAGTTCCTATTTCTCAGCAAGAATTCAATAAGTATTTATTGAATGAATACATGTTCAGTTACTGCTTGTTTTCTAGTCTTAATGAAAATGTTATCAGTCCAGGATAGTCAATAGATGGTAAAATTATGGGCTGAAATATTGTCAGGTAACAGGATATGTATCCTGTTTTATGATAGAGGAATATTATGATATTCCTATTATTGTTACTGTTTTAGAGTAGAGGAATATCCCTCTATTCTAACACAGAAATGACGTTTAACCCACATTTTTTTGTCTGTGCAAATATTAGAATCAAACTCACCTTTTATTTTTATCATCACCATCTTCGTGATCACTTGCTAGTCTTTGTATCTTATTGACATTCTGGAGATGTTGGTTTGACCTCCTTTATCCTATTGAGGACTTATTCTTCCTTAGGCAAGTTGCTGTGTGGTTTCCACTGGCTTTATTCTGAAAAGTGTGACCAGGGTAACCTTAATATTTCTTTTAGCTTCACTAAACTTGAGATGAGGCTTGAGCTCATTCCAGGCTCTAGGCCTCTGACTCCCCTTTTCTTAGAGCATTCTATTTCAAAATCTTGTCATTGTCATTTTTTTTCTCTTACCAGTTTTACAACTCAGGACTGTTTTCTCAAGGCCCTGGAGCCATCCCTTTCTTTCTTTCTCTTATGGTGACTTATTAAGGCCATTTATTACTTACATGTGCTAGCACACTCTATGACCAACCCCACTCAGACGAAAGGAAGAATGGGAAACTAAGACACGCTATACACCTAGTGGAAAAGGAATCAGTGAAGGATACTGATTTGCCAGTCTATGTGACATGAGCTTTCGTACTGTGTATTATCTAATAAGGTATAACTTGCTCTGCTGCTGTTTAGTCCCTACGTCATGTCCAGCTCTTTGAGACTTCATGGAATGTGGCCAGCTAGGCTCCTATGTCCATGGGATTTCCCAGGGAAGACTACTGGAGTGGCATCTGTTTACAGATTTTTTTTTTTTTTTTTTTTTTTTGGTTGCCCTGGGTCTATGTTTCTGTGTGCAGGCTTTCCCCAGCTGCAGCTAGCAGGGGCTCCTCTCTAGTGGCGGTGCTTGTGTTTCTTGCTGAGGTAGCTTCTCTTGCTGTGGGGCACTGGCCTGAGGCATGTGGGGTTCAGTAGTCACGGTATTGGTTTCGGCAGTTATGGCCTGCTGCTCTAGAGTGTGGGCCTTGGGAGCCATCTCTTTGAATCTGAAATATTAAAGGAGATAGTGCTGGCATCTCCCAGTGTCTGTAGGAGGGTAGGAGCTTATATTTGGCTCCCAAATAGCTCAGCTGGTAAAGAATCCACCTGTAAGGCAGGAGACCCTGGTTCAATTCCTGGGTTGGGAAGACCCCCTGGACAAGGGATAGGCTACCCACTCCAGTATTCTTGGGCTTCCCTTGTGGATCAGATGGTAAAAGTATCTGCCTGCAATGCGAGAATCTCAAGTTCAACCCTTGGGTTGGGAAGATCCCTTGGAGGAGGGCCTGGCAACTCACTCCCTCCAGTATTCTTGCCTAGAGGATTCCTGTGGACAGAGGAGCCTGGAGGGCTATAGTACACGGAGTCACAAAGAGTCAGACAGGACTGAGCAACTAGGCACAGCACAGCACAGGAGCCTATTATTAGTCAGCTGGTCCTGCCACACAAAGGACCGCAGACTGGATGGCTTACACAACAAACACAGGGTTTTCTACAGTTCTGTAGTGAGGAAGTCCAAGATCATGGTGCAGGAGTGTTTGTATCTTCATAAGATCAATGTATCTTATTTCTTGATGCATTTCAAGCTTGAAGACAATACAACATTTGCCTCAAACACTTCATCATGTAGTTCAGTAACTAATGGTCTTTTCTGCCTTTGAATCTGTATTCTGTTTCCCCAAGTCTCCTTGAACTTCTAATTTAATGAATACTGCTGCATTTTCTTTAATGGACTACATTAATTTTTTAGTTTTAATATTTAAAGGTTAAGGTTTAAAATTTAGTTTCCCCAGATAGAAATTAAGATGCATCATTTTTATTTTTTGGCTGTGCCATGAGGCATGTAAGATCTTGTTCCTTAACTAGGGATCGAACCCCCACCCCTAGAGTCTAAGCATGGAGTCTTTACCACTGGGAAGCCCCCCAGATCTACCATGTTTATATATATAATATATATATATATATATTAGCATTCAGTCACTGGCTTGGGAATATCTCCTGGAGAAGGCGATGGAAACCCACTCAGGTACTCTTTCCTGGAAAGTCTGATGGATGGAGGAGACTTGTAGGCTACAGTCCATGGGGTCATGAAGAGTCAGACAGGACTGAGCAACTCCACTTTTACTTTATCTCAGTAAGAGATAAATGACCACTAAAGGGAAACTCCCCAAGCACATAAACCGTACAAATTCAAGAGTTCATGTCTGTGCAAATGAGGAAGGAACATAAGATAAAAATAGGCATCAGGAATCAAGACAGCCTGTCATTATCGTTCCTGTTGGTTGTTGTTGTTAGTGTTAGTCCTGTTCAGGACGATCATCTCCAATACATTTTTAGGGGATATATCAACCAGTCTCCCCTCTGATTTTCAGAAAACAATAGGGACCTCAGCTCCAGAATTCTCCCAGGGCACTCATGAACGTGATGTTAGCAAGACCACAGTCATAGGAGAGAAAAACCTCTCCGTCCACATGGCCTTGAACCTCACACCATGGCAGTCCAGGTCTGGGCTGAGGAATGATGGTGAAATTATAGGAAAGAGTGAGCATGTGTGCAGGCAAACCGAAGTGAGGGTGAGATTGGGAGAAAAAGACCCATAGGCCTTCTCCCCCAGTTATGTGAGAGTGGAGTAAGGCTGCTGGGCTGGCTGACAGAGCAGGATGGCCCCACCTGCCCCACCCCAACCCCAAACACACCCCAGTTACTGGCTGAGGAAGAGGAGGAAGCCTTGATCAGGCAAAAAAACCACACAGCCCTGGATATGCCTATCTCCACTGTGTGCAAAAGCTCCACACCTAGCATGAACTGACACAATTTTTTCCAGAGGTGGGCCAGGCCAGCTCAGGAGGAGAGGCATAAACACAGAAGACTGTGAGAATGTCTCTGAGTGTCCTGAGGAGAGATGGGGAGCCTTTGGGGGCTGCTCCTGAGGAAGCAGGATCACAGTGGGGGAGGGTGAGCACAGAACCCAAAGCTGCAAAAGGGAGAGCTCACAATTAGGGGGGGCAGGACTTAGCAAGGCCAAGGAGATGCTGCTGATCTCCCACTAGGATGGGTCTTGAAAGCCTGCAGAAAGGGCTGGCCCACATGGCATCAAAGAAAATTTCCAGAACTTCTGAAGCAGGTGGGAGAGGAGGGGATCCAAGGCTCAGAGAAGTGAATCTGCCAGGGCGGACACGGTATGAACGGGCAGGAAAGTCTGCAATTCACCAGCTCCATTGGAAAGCCTGAAGGATTCTATGGAGTTCAAGAGGAAAGCATGGATGAGATATGTCCAACAGCGCAAGTGAGATCTGCCGGGACTTAAACCCTGGGGTCTGTGGTCATTTGTTCTAGTGCTTGCACCTGGACAATGATCTCCTCCAGCAACAAAATACAAAGAAATTATAAGGGACTGAAAATAACTGCATGCATGCCAAGTTGGGCTTAGTTGTGAATGAAAAGATAAAAAACCCAACTAGAAAAGCAGGGTACGGGGTATGATCCCTGCACAGGGCACTGCCACGATAGTGGGCAGGCCACCTAAGCCATCCCTCAGGTCCTAACTCTTGGCCTGCCCCTACCCTCACCCCATATAAGGGGCCAGCCCGCCCCCACCCCCAAGGGAATGAGCAAGGAGCAATGGTGCTCACACCCTCACACTGCAGCCCGTGTCCCAGGGAAGCCTCGCCTGGATTTCTTATCTGGCCTCTTATCCATTTCTATCGAGTAAGGTTCTGTTCGGGCCCTCAAGAGTCTATTTCCTCAGTCCTGTGTACATTCTGGCAGCTGTTTGGTGGGGTTAATGGTGACCTCCACCAAGAGGACTTGCCATACCCCTGTCTGCAGCACCCAGCCATACCCAAGTCTGACAAAACCAGAGCCCCTGCCCCTGCGGCATCACTGACTCAATGGGCATGAGTTTGAGTAAACACTGGGAGTTGGTGACGGACAGGGAGGCCTGGCATGCTGCAGTCCATGGGGTCGCAAAGAGTTGGACACGACTGACCGACTGAATGAACTGAACTGAATGAATTGATTGATTAAGGAGGCCAAGAAGCTTGGTCGCTAACATACTCTGTGGCAACCACGAAGGGCTACTGTCCCCTTTCTGCCAGAGCATCTGGGCATCTCTGTGACCTCGGGGTGCAACTTTCCCGTGGTGACAAGTGGCCACCTGAACCTCGGCTCAGAGTCACCAGCTTGGTTGGTCTGCCTCCCTGGCTCCTGGGGGCCTCAGGACCCTCATTTAGGCATCGTGCTCCCCCTCACCCTTTGTCCCTTTCCCTCATCAATTGTCTCTCCAGTTCTCCTCTCTCTGTCTTCTTCCCTCTCTGTCTTTTCCTTCTGAGAGAGTGGACCTTGGCAAGGACAGCATCACTCCTCTCAACTTAGGAGACAAAGCTCCCTCTGGCTGTCAGTGGCTCACTTTGATGGGTGACCATACCCTGCGGGTCTTGGTTCAGCAGGTTCTGCCTCATAGGAGATTTGTGAGAATGGTAGAGGTTCAAACCTCTTATCAGGTAGTGGCCACAAGTCTTATCATACCAATATTCTCACTTCTATTTTCCTGCCGCCAACAGAAGTCCTGTTGGGAACTCAGTGAACTGGCAGATTTCTCTATATGCTGGTTTACGCGTCGGTTAGAATCCCACCTCTGGGCTTCAGGCCCACAGCCGATGTACAAGGGGCTGGTTTCTGGGCTTGATCACCCCAGTGGGCAGTGGACAGGGTACTCCCTCCCTCACTGGCCCTTCATCGTCAGTCCTTCCAATGAATATTCAGGACTGATCGCCTTCAGGATTGACTGGTTTGATTTCCTTGCTGTCCAAGGGACTCTCAAGAGTCTTCTCCAACACCATAGCTCAAAATCATCAGTTCTTCAGTTCTCAGGCTTCTTGTGGTCCAATTCTCACATCCATACATGACTACTGAAAAAAACCATAGCTTTGACTATAGGGACCTTTGTTGTGAAAATGATGTCTCTGCTTTTTAGTATGCTGTCTAGGTTTATCATAGCTTTTCTTCCAAGGAGCAAGCATCTTTTAATTTCATGGCTGTAGTCACTGTTCACAATCATTTTGGAAGGCTTTAAAAACAAAGCAAACAAAAAAGTGAACTTGCATTTCTCCTCTCCAAAATGTAAGTCTTTCCCTTGGGTTCTCAGGAACCATCTGATCCATCTGTGGTCCCCCAGAGTGAGGGGGAAAAATAGCATTTTTAAAACCGAAGCAGTAAAGCAAGGAGATTTCTGGTTCTGTCTTTACACGGAAATGAATTGTAACTGAGCTAGATTTAATTGGGTTAACAGAAAGTAGGCACCATGTAGGAAAAGGAGGACGTCAAGGCTGTATATTGTCACCCTGCTTATTTAACCTATATGCAGAGTACATCATGAGAAATGCTGGACTGGAAGAAGCACAAACTGGAATCAAGATTGCTAGGAGAAATATCAATAACCTCAGATATGCAAATGAGACCACCCTTATTGCAGAAAGTGAGTTCAGTTCAGTTCAGTCGTTCAGTCATGTCCGACTCTTTGCGACCCCATGAATCGCAGCACACCAGGCCTCCCTGTCCATCACCAACTCCCGGAGTCCACGCAGACTCACGTCCATCGAGTCAGTGATGCCATCCTGCCATCTCATTCTCTGTCGTCCCCTTCTCCTCTAAAAAGCCTCCTAATGAAAGTCAAAGAGGAGAGTGAATAAGTTGACTTAAAGCTCAACATTCAGAAAACTAAGATCATGGCATCTGGTCACATCACTTCATGGGAAATAGATGGGGAAACAGTGGAAACGGTGTCAGACTTTATTTTGGGGGGCTCCAAAATCACTGCAGATGGTGACTGCAGCCATGAAATTAAAAGACGCTTACTCCTGGGAAGGAAAGCTATGACCAACTTAGATAGCATATTAAAAAGCAGAGACATCACTTTGCCAACAAAGATCTGTCTAGTCAAAGCTATGATTTTTCTAATAGTCATGTATGGAGGTGAGAGCTGAACTGTAAAGAAAGCTGAGTGCCAAAGAATTGATGTTTTTGATCTGTGGTGTTGAACAAGACTCTTGGTGTAAGGAGATCTAACCAGTCCATCCTAGAGGAAATCAGTCCTGAATATTTGTTGGAAGGACTGATGTTGAAGCTGAAACTCCAACCCTTTGGCCACCTGATGCAAAGAACTGATTCATTGGAAAAGACCCTGAAGCTGGGAAAGATTGAAGGCGGGAGGAGAAGGGGACAACAGAGGATGAGATGGTTGCATGGCATCACCGACTCAGGGGACACGAGTTTGAGTAAACTGCAGGAAGTGGTGATGGACAGGGAGGCCTGGCGAGCTGCAGCCCATGGGGTCGCAAAGAGTCGGACACGACTGAGCGACTGAAGTGAGTTGAAGGAACAAGGGCATTGAGGTCTCATGTAACCAGTGCAGTTGGGCGCCCAGGGTAAACAAGCAGGAAGGCTGGTTTACAGGACCAGAAGCCTGTGAGTGAGGAAGCTGGCAAGAGTGCCCAGCCCAAACCGAGGCGGGAAGCCTCCACGCGGAAACCTGGGCGGGGCCTGTCCGCGGAGGACGCGCCCAGGCAGTCCTCGCTGAGGCGGAGGTCCAGTCCGCAGCTGCCGCCTGGTGGAAGAGGCTCACAGGTGCTGACTTGGCAGCCTCGCACTCCTGCAAAATTGGGATCCAGATGGCAAAGGGAGAGATGGGTGGCTTCAAGAGCAGTCCTGGCTTCCTCGCTTTGCTTCGGATTGTCTTTATCAGCGGGACGTCCAGCGGTGAGTTCGGGGATGAACCTGCGGGGGACCGCGAGGAGGTTCCATGGGTTCTGACCCGGAAAGGGGATGGGGGTGGTGTCCGTGGGGGTTCGCGAAACTTCTTGCACGGTGTCGCCGTCGCCTCCTCCTCTTTCCCTTTCCTCGGCCCCTTTGCTCCTCGGAGGCTCCTCCTATGGGTTCTGACCCGGAAAGGGGATGGGGGTGGTGTCCGTGGGGGTTCGCGAAACTTCTTGCACGGTGTCGCCGTCGCCTCCTCCTCTTTCCCTTTCCTCGGCCCCTTTGCTCCTCGGAGGCTCCTCCCGGCTTCTTGCCGGCTCTCCGGGCCAGAACAGGGGTGCCTTGGGGGTAGTAGTAATGCCGGGAGTTTGGGGGGTGACGCTGGGAGAAGAGGGAGGCCGGGACGCAGCAGGAAATGCGGTGAAACCCCCCAAGGGTCCAGCCCGCCCCTGCGAAGTGGGAGCCCTGGAGCCGGGCGGTTTGGGACCAGTCGGCCTTCCGGGGGAGAAGGGACCCAGACCCACCCCACAAAGCACACCCTCCCGCCCCGACCTGTGCAACAGAGACCCTTCTGGTCCCTCCATCTCTTGGTCCTTGAAGAACCAGCGCTCTTGCCCGGCCGTAAGTTATAAATGCAGAGCTGACCCGGGTGCCCAGGCGGCGGCGGGGGCGCGCTCCCGGCTGAAACGCGCTTGAGTTGCTCTTGTCTGAGCCGCAGCTGCTGGCTCCACTCCCGGCCCCCGGGCTCCGCGGCGCGGCTCCATCCGTGTTTCCTGGGCTCCACCCCCGGCCCCAGGGCTCCACCCCAGGACCCCGAGGCTCCGCTGCGCGACTTCCCCGGTGATCCCCGGGTTCCGCGGCGTAGTTCCTTCCCCGTTCCTGGGCTCTCCTGCGAGGCTCCACTCCGGACCCGGAGCGGGTGCGAGCCTCTTCCTGTGCAGGGACCACGTGCGCTGGCCCATTGGTCTAGATGCAGAACTTTTTTATTAGAGAAGTGATCTTGTTTGGGCACTACGTCTATCCTTTAACCTGTTCGTGCACAGCGAAACAGATGTCCTGCCTTTCACGTGGCCTGCAGAGTCCAAGTTGAATATAAGCAGGTTTCCAAGTAGACAATTTCGTGAACCTTCCCCAGGTCAGCATTTCTGCTTGGTGGGGGTGGGGGTGCGAGGGGCACGGTGTGGGGGGATTTCCAGGCACTATATCAGTGATTTGGCTCTAGCTTTCCTTTTCTGCAAAGTAGATGATGAGGTTATCATACTAAATGCAGTGTTACATTGACAGTATTAGTCTGTCAATTGTCAGTATTGACAGTTCTTCAAAAACTTCCCTTCTTCAAAAATTTGAAAGGAAGGAAAATATGCTACAAAATATGATGGCTTGTGCTGGGCTTCGAATTCGGAGGAGAAGCCCATTTCCAGCAGCTGGCCCAGTGTCTCACAGGGCTCCATGCAGCCCTGGGGGCCTGTGTCTGACTGTCCTCTCACAGTCCCGCAGCATCAGGAGGAAGGTGCCTGCTGAGGCCCACTTGGAGCCAGGCAGCCACATACATCACCCAGCACCGCAGAAGCACATTTATCTTCCAGAACACTGTGCCTTTGGAAAGCCATAGCATGTAAACTTTCTAAGACAGCCTTAATAATATGGAATATTTTCTAGATACCACCTTCATTAGGTTGAACTGAAAATGTTTGTTTAACTTTTGTGACCAAGAAATTTTAAAAGTGTTATAAAGTAAATAGTTTTTAAGATTGTTTCAACACAAATACTTGGACTAGCTTAGGGCCAAATGTTTTTAGTTTCTACTTCATCAGAGTAATGTAGTTGATTCATCCTTGAATGTGCCGTGAGTAGTTGCTCACTCCTGTCTGACTCTTTGCGACCCCATGGACTACACAGTCCGTGGAATTCTCCAGGGTTGAATACTGGAGTGGATAGCCTTTCCCATGTCTAGTGGATCTTCCCAACCCAGGGATTGAACCCAGGTCTCCCACATTGCAGGTGGATTCTTTACCATCTAGGAAAGAATAGCCACATACATCACCCAGCACCGCAGAAGCACATTGTCTTCCAGAACACTGTGCCTTAGGAAAGCCATAGCATGTAAACTTTCTAAGACAGCCTTAATAATGTGGAATATTTTCTAGATACCACCTTCATTAGGTTGAATTGAAAATGTTTGTTTAACTTTTGTGACCAAGAAATTTTAAAAGTGTTATAAAATAAATAGTCTTTAAGATTGTTTCAACACAAATACTTGGACTAGCTTAGGGCCAAATGCTTTTTAGTTTCTACTTCATCAGATTAATGTAGTTGATTCATCCTTGAATGTGCCGTGAGTAGTTGTTCATTCCTGTCTGACTCTTTACAACCCCATGGACTATACAGTCTGTGGAATTCTCCAGGGTTGAATACTGGAGTGGATAGCCTTTCCCATCTCTAGTGTATCTAGAAGCCTCCAGGCTTCCCTGTCCATCACCAACTCCCAGAGCTTACTCAAACTCATGTCCATCATGTCGGTGATGCCATCCAGCCATCTCGTCCTCTGTTGTCCGCTTGTCCTCTGGCCTTCAATCCTTCCCAGCATCAGGGTCTTTTCCAATGAGTCAGTTCTTTGCATCAGGTGGCCAAAGTATTGAATGTACTTACCCCAGTAAATAACTATGTGGCTCATCGGGAGAGAATGAAAGGACTTCTGTATGTCCTCTGTTGTCCGCTTGTCCTCTGGCCTTCAATCCTTCCCAGCATCAGGGTCTTTTCCAATGAGTCAGTTCTTTGCATCAGGTGGCCAAAGTATTGAATGTACTTACCCCAGTAAATAACTATGTGGCTCATCGGGAGAGAATGAAAGGACTTCTGTACTTTCTGTGGTGATGAGAGGGGCCTCCTCACTGGGATGTGGCTTCTTTCTCTGGTGATGCCTTCTGAGAAGTAGCTCAGCTCTGGAAATTTTGGTAGGGATGTTTGGGAGGGATGGCTGCTTTCAGCCTGCTGATCATCCAGTCTTGTGTTTGTCTCTCCTTGGTTTCTGTCTGTCAGTCACACACTTTGCATCCAGGTTCACTGGCCATCTCTCTGCCTCTAGATCACCCTGTGATCTCAGCCAGCATTGTGCTCTCGGCAGTCAGGCCCTGGCTGGCACTGGGACTCTCTAATCACTTTCAGCTTCCCTGATAGCTCAGCCGGTAAAGAATCTGCCTACAATGCGGGAGACCCCAGTCAGATTCCTGGGTCAGGAAGATCCGCTGGTGAAGGGATAGGCTACCCACTCCAGTATTCTTGGGCTTCCCTTGTGGCTCAGCTGGTAAAGA